>JAPWIX010000031.1:0-50000 GCA_028751805.1 Podosphaera xanthii | reverse complement strand
ATAAACTGTTGAGAACATGGTCTTGTTGCACTAGAGTACGTTTGTGTTTCGTACTGCAAGACGAACCCCGTGAGTACTGAGACAAGACAAGATGTGTTTCGTCATGTTCTGAACATTGTTTGAGCTTGTAACATTCTCTGTACAATATTTAGTATCCTAAAACTGTACTCATAGCTATAGGCATGTTTGGAGAAGGCTGTATATTACTGTGGTGTATCCTAGACTAGAACAACAATTGAACAATCTTCATCTAATTCATGAGACCTTTCTATTCCACAATATCACAACTTTAACATAAACAAATGAAAGGAAACATACCAGAGCCTCAACAGGCTGCTCTGTGCCATTATGACTATCCCGCATTGATGATCTCACCAATCGAATACTATAAAAGGTTATGAGATTGCAGTGATGGAAGGATTGCATTCAATTATAGAATTTATGGATGAGAACCGATATGATGATCGATAGATGGATGAATAGATGCAAAAAACAAATATTACACTGCAAACAACCGGGCAGGCAGGCCTCTATACTTTCACAATACTTGGTTGCCCAGTAACAGTCAGACCTGATAAACAATAAAGTAACTATGGTTACACAGGCCTTGAGTATCTCACGTGACTATGTCGACATCACGCCATGTCCATAACAAATACTAACCCTGAAACCACGGTAGTTGGTGGTGCATTTAATGCTGTGTCGCTGCATTGGCAGCCTCAAGCGCACCGATAGCACTGAAATGGAGATCAAATTCTTGATTGGGCCACTGCGCATGGGCTGGGAATAATTACTACCATGAGGGAACTGTTATGCTCAGCTTGGATCACCTCAGGTAGATCAATGTAGGATGACGCAGGCAAAAGAGGCGCAGCCACAGGGAGTACGTCATACTACTGCACGGACCTGGTAGATTGTTTGCTCTGTTTTCTAGTCCAGGCGGACAAGTGGTGGACTAGGATAGTGTGCAGATCAAGAGAGAAAGGAGACTAGCCAAGTACCCATCTATGTACATAAGGACAAACAATGTCCCAAGCAGAAAAGACATCATCAAGCAATTCCATCATTTTAATTCATACTTTGCAGAACGTTAACATAACGACTAAAAGCATTACTAGGCAAGTGCATGTTCCCAATCACATACCTCGTAAAACAGGTTATGAGCCCGGCGCATCCCCACGCAAATCTAGTTCTTATGCTAACCGTCAATTTAACTAGTTCTCATCTCCCAAGAAAAGATGACTCAAATCGATATCAGATCCATCCTTGGCTCCGGTACCTCGTTCCCGAAATGGCGAAGTGCCTTACAGGCAAAACTCGGGCGACGGAATGTCATCGGTCACGTATTTCATCATATCCGTGGAATCCGACCCCGACTTGAACCTGCACTGCCTCCACAACCCACTCCCGAGTCTGACCCAGCAATGGTCCAGTACAACTCCGATCTCGAGGCCTGGACTTTGGGGGAGATAGAAGCGAAGAATATTATTATCGATCGCATCAGCCAAGAGATGTGTCCACAGGCCTACGATCATATGACTGCTAAGGATCTGTACGAGACAATTGCTAACACACGACAAGAAACGGCGACCGCCCCTTATCTCATCGCCCTGGAAAGGTTCTTAGCGATGAAGTTGACCACTACTGTTGACCAATACATCGAAGCCTTCCAGGCATGTTTCCAGAGCGTTAACAATGCTGCAGATACCATTCAAACCACCGAGGACGTAGTGTTCCGCATCGGAAAAGGATTGGCGGCAGCAGTATTCGTGTTGGGGACCAAGCATGTGCCTTGGTTAGAAACTTGGAGGGCAACAAGAGCACATGTGAATGATGGCAAGTATGCTTCCCTTGAATCACTAATGTCATCAATCCGTGAAATGGGAGCAAACCGCGTCGTGTCTACAAATGGCGCATTTGCGGCCCGTAACCTCCCACCAGCCAAAGATTCCCGATTAAAGCCGAACGACAGGTGTCTCAGGTGCAGACATAATCACCTAAACAAGGACTGCTTCCGGCTCCATCCAGAGCTGGCCGTCGGCCCAAAAGGTGACAGGTGGAAAGCAAATCGGGAGCATGCGTCGATGAATGGCAATGGGAATAGAGTGTCGGAGGTGGACGGGCAGGATGAAACGGACGATTCGGACAATGAAAATGGTGTAGTCGTAGCAGCAAGGGCTATGCCCGCATCTAGCAAAGAATACGTGACCATCTATGATACTGGTGCCTCGCACCATTTTGTGCCGTGCAAATCTTTCTTCGTGACCTTAACTAGCAGATCATCTCCATTTAAGTTTGACCAAGCAGTTGGAAACTCATCACTATCACTGCAAGGCTCTGCGTTGATCACTATTGGTGCCACAACTTTCAAACTACAAAATGCACTATATTCGCCAAAATCCTCGTGCATCATTATATCCGCCGGAAAACTCCACAGATTAGGAAGTATAACCGCCAACCATCAGAAGTCCATGCTTGTCCGTCAAGCAGCGAACCAAGAGGACACTCCTATAGCAAGTCTTGCCAGACGCAATGATTTATACTACATACAACCTCTCCAACCTAGCCATGCCGACAAGATACCAGCTCCAATTGTTGCACCCGGCATCGCAAGAGTTCCCAAAACATCCAATGCCCAGCGGTGGCACCAACGTTTAGGTCATATAGGCCAGAAAATACTGAAAAAACAGCTCAGCACTCCAAGGGATTAGAAGGCATTGATATGAGTGAGCTAACCACCTGTGAGACATGTCACCTCAGCAAAGCACAGCGGTATGTCTCAAGAGAGCCACGTCCTGTTCCGCTAGACCCTCTTGACGAGGTGTTCGTAGACACGGTCGGAAAACTAACCACAGCTCTCAATGGCCACCAATACGCTGTCATAATCACCGACGCCAAAACGCGCATGAGATGGGCTATCACCACATCGACCAAGGACCAGATTGCTCCACAACTTGTCAAATGGATCGAAAACCAATCTCATCAATTTGGAAAGAAGGTCCGCACTATCTTCAAGGACGGCGGCTCAGAATTCTTCGGCATTCGGAAATACTGTGATCACCATGGTATTAGGACTGATATCTCCGCGCCGTACACACCAGAGCAGAACGGTACTGCGGAATCCTCCAACAAGGTAGTTCTCCGGAAAGCTAGATCAATGCTTATAGACGCCCGCATGCCAGCGTGCTATTGGCCCTGGGCTGTCGAGCATGCATGCTTCATCACTAACCGCCTTTTCTGCTTACGCACCAAGCGTGTGCCGATACTAGACTTCCTCCAGGGTCTTAGACAGCCACACCCAGAGACTGTTGACCTTTCAAATCTTCCCCGATTTGGTTGCCGAGCGTACAAATTGATCAATCCAAAACCAGGAAAATTCGAACCAAGAGCCGAAATTGGATGGTTCATCGGCTTCCAGAAAAACACAAACAAAAACTTTCTCATATACCATCCGCACTGGACTGCCGCACAAGGATGGAAATGGCTTGAAAGCTTCACCCCACACGCCACTTTCAATGAAGACATCGTTTTTGGGGATGAGCTCAACTCCACTGATCGTCAAAACACGACCAGTTATTGGGCAAACCATCGCTCAATCTTTTCAGAGACCACCAACAACACCAGCAGACATCATTCACAACATCGCGATGATCTCCATGAATCACATTCGAGTCCGCCATCAAGTCCGCCAACGACTCCAGACTTTTCACAGCTCCAATCACATGACGACTCATCGAAGCAGAGGGAGCACCCACCATCCCCGTCGTCACCAGTAACTCTACCCGGTGATTCTTTCGATCAATCGTCTCCAACGTCACCTACAGCGTCACAATATCACGACTTCCCGTCTGACACCGAGTCCCCCAAAATTAATTCCGATCTTCAAGTCATTCCCTTCTCACCACCCGAAAATCAGAGGGAGATTATCAACACTGAGGAGATGTCGGGTAATGAGGAGAGTACAGATGACGAGTACGATATGGTCATGACGGGTTGGGACCCAGTCCGCCAGGTAGCAGGCACCAAAAGACCCCACTCTCCAGAAAACTCGAGACTTGACTCCCCTGATGCCTACACGTCCACCCGGGGTAGACGGAGCAAGAGAGTAGACTATTACAAACTTCACCATGGAATGACAGCCCTCCCATCAACAACTGACCCCAAAACCTGGGAAGAGGCAATGACGGGACCAGAAGCATCACAATGGAGAAAAGCTGCCAACGAAGAATTCCGCTCACTTCAGGATAAAGGAGCCATCAAAATCATCAGGCTGTCAGAACTCCCAGCAAACCGAAAACCAATGAAGTGTAAGTGGGTGTTCAAGAAGAAATTCTTGGCCAACGGCGATGTCGACAAGTTCAAGGCGAGGTGCACTGCAAAAGGATTCACCCAACGACAAGGTGTCGACTACCACGAAACTTTCGCCCCAACACCAAGACCAGAAACAGGAAGGATTATGCTAGTCATCGCACATCATCTAAGGTGGCACAGAAGGCAAGGTGATGTCCCCACGGCATTCCTGAACCCTGCCCTAGATATTGATCTCTTCATGGATTTGCCCAAAGGATTTGAAAAAGAGGGGCATACTATTCAACTGCGCAAAGGACTCTATGGTCTCAAGCAGGCAGCGGCCCTATGGTATGATGACGCAAAAGCCACATTAGCCGGCCAAGGTCTACATCCCACAACATCAGACGTGTGCCTTTACGCCACTAGTCAAAAAGACCTTTTTGTACTTCTCCACGTTGATGACTTTCAGGTCATGGGACCCAACCTCGACAAGATAGAAAAACTCATGCATGCCCTATACCGGAAATACAAACTCAAATCCGTGAACACTGACCTATTCCTAGGAATAGAAATCAGACATCCATCAGAAGACACACTTGAGCTCTCGCAGGGTCAGTATGCAAGGACACTCCTCAATCGACATGGGCTATCGGACTGCAAGCCAACTGCATCACCAATCGAGCGCTTGATGGAGCCCAACGACAATCAGTGTTCGGCGAAAGAGTTAACCGAATATAATTCCTGAATCGGAGGATTGCAATACCTTGCTAACAATACCAGACCTGATATAGCATTTGCTGTGAACCACCTCGCACGATTTTTAGCCAATCCATCTGAGGAACACTCCCAAGCAGCGCGACGAGTCCTGCGATACATATCAAAGCAGCCAAGCAAAGGTATCACCTTCACAAGAAAAGAAGGAAGCCCAATTTTGGAGGCATATTCGGACGCAGATTTCGCAGCTGATCCGTCAAGTAGCCGGTCAACATCGGGGTCTCTAATAAGATTAGCATCAGGACCCATCACGTGGAAATCTCACCTGCAAAGGGAGGTTGTATTATCCACCACAGAAGCAGAGTACTTGGCAGCAACTGAAACATGTCGACAACTCCAATGGACAAAATCACTCCTTGAAGAACTGGGTATCACGAACCGCATCGAAGGAGCAGTGTGCACCCGTCTCCACGTCGACAACCAATCAGCCATATCATTAATTAAGAACCATGATAACCACAAACGTTCCAAGCACATTTCCCTTCGGAACTTCTACTGTCGGGAGCAACATCGCGAAGGAAAAATCACAGTTGTCTACGTTCAATCCGCGCTGCAGCTAGCAGACAGCCTAACCAAAGCCAAATCTCCAGTCCCTATCCATTGACTAGCTGGCACAGGTGTCGTCACCGACAGAGGGAGTCGTCATCGACAGAGTGAGTGTTATGCTCAGCTTGGATCACCTCAGGTAGATCAATGTAGGATGACGCAGGCAAAAGAGGCGCAGCCACAGGGAGTACGTCATACTACTGCACGGACCTGGTAGATTGTTTGCTCTGTTTTCTAGTCCAGGCGGACAAGTGGTGGACTAGGATAGTGTGCAGATCAAGAGAGAAAGGAGACTAGCCAAGTACCCATCTATGTACATAAGGACAAACAATGTCCCAAGCAGAAAAGACATCATCAAGCAATTCCATCATTTTAATTCATACTTTGCAGAACGTTAACATAACGACTAAAAGCATTACTAGGCAAGTGCATGTTCCCAATCACATACCTCGTAAAACAGGAACCAACCCATTGAGACGGCAATGTGCTCATGCATCGGTCACTCCATCGCGCCCCAGTACATCTAACCATTCAACGATCGAAGGGACATTGTACACACCGGCAATATCAGACCTAACTGGAATTGCGAAGCAAGTTCGTGCCAGTGATTCAGGCTTGGAAGAGTTTACGCGATGTGTGAAATGTTGGGCGAAGCCTGGACCATTAAACTCTATCCTAAATATAGTAAGATGCACAGCGAGACTTCTGGAGGTCTTACACGACGGCGTCAAGGTTACAGGGCGGACTCCAGTTGTAATTAGCGGCAGAACAGCTCCTTGGTGGAATTAAGAATGCACAGAGAAATGGGAGAATTGTAAGGAGTCCAGATCGCAAGCAGAAACTTGGTAGCTGCCAGGAAGGCTATTAGAAGCACGGTAAAGATAGCGAAACGCGATTACTGGATGAATGAAATCGAGGCCACCGAGTCTGAGGCGTAGGCCCATAATTTGACGAGATGGGCGAAGCCCCGTCAAGCAAGAGAGCCGCCGTCACTACAAATTACCCCCAATCGCCGGCTTTCTTATCCATTAGAGCGATTAATTGCGCTCCATGACTCCTTACTGGCTCGATATAATGCCAATTACTACTGCCGAACATGGAAGAATGGGCAACTAGAAATGATCCCTTGGGAAACAGCTTTAACCCTCGAGGAAGTAACAATAGCGACCACGGCAGTTAGAGACACTGCCCCGGGCAGCGATAAAATCATGGTACGATAGCTCAATCCGTGCTAGGGAACAATTGGCCCCCTTGTAAGAGACCTTTTTCACGTGTGTTTTGAACTAGGAAATGCCCCGATTCTGTTCAAGGTGGTGGAAGTCGTAATGCTCCTAAAACCAGGCCGAGATCTATCCACCACTATAATAGGACGTCACAATGGATTTTCGCAAATTCATGTCTAGAATGAATCTATATTCTAAGGGAAGAAGCCAGATATAAAGGCTTGTTTACTTTTTAAATAACACGTCGACGCGTGGATATACTTTACATAAGCAAGAATTTAGCTTTAACCAAATCAAGGATAGCGTCCTATTGGGAACGGGATAAGCTCTGGTTCCAACCCATGTAGACAACAGCATGTAATAAGTACTAAAGGATGGTGACCGATCTCACTTCTATCAAGCCCAGCCAAAGGGCTTTAAAGATTAGTAGCAAAAAAGATTACCCGGCTGGTAATTGATCATTGAATTCTCGCGCAGAAACTATGTGGCACCCTCCCTGGACGTTCAGCCGTAAACCTAATCTTCTACGTCATCAACAACGCAGAGGCTGCAATGAGGTGTAGCATAGTAACATTCATGGTAACGATTGACGTCCAAGGAGTATTTGACGGAGTATTGGACAGGCGTCTACTCCTGCAGATGAGGAAACAGGGTTAGCCAATCTCCATATGAGCTGGATTGAATCCTTCCTGAAGCAACGAAGGGTACGAATAAGATAAAAGGATGGAGTGACGGACAACATAGTAGTTGAGTGTAGTGCTTCTCACGACTCGCCCCTCTCTCTCCTATTTTTCTTACTATAAATCTTGATCCTTATTCAAAACAGCAGATTTGGTTACGCCGACAACATTGTAGCAGTTCGAGCAGGCAAGAACCTATACGAAGTGATAGCAGCAGCACAGGAGGAAGTTGATAGACTGGTAGAGCTGGGAGCGGAGGTAAGATCGACTTCGACCCATCCAAGTCTGAGCTACTGGTCATTGGCCGAAGCCCGAGAAAGAGGATGGGCACCATAGATCTGGTCGTCAATTTTAAAGGCCAAAACAATAATACCATCTCCACATATTCCATAGCACGGGGTGTGGATAGATTCCCATCTCCCATTCAAATTCCATCTACAGTATTGGTGTGGGAAAGCGCAGAACTTAGGTCATTTTAACGAATAGTCAACAAAGTATGACGCGGGGCAGCGCCTAGTCCTCTGATACGGGCAGTGCAAGCCTGCGTAGTCAGTACGGCAATTTATGGCGTAGTGGCTTGGTGGCCTGGTCTGTTGCGGGATCAATTGATGGTGGTAGACACCAGAGTGAGTCCAATAGTAAAAATCAATTAATTTTTCTAATCTTCCAAAAGAACTCCAGGAGCATCTATGTCTTCATCTCACTATCTTTTCCCCAGCCTACTTCCAGCTATCATTTCTATAGTTCTAACTTCACAAATAGACAAGAGTCTCCGCCATGCCAACATGTCCATATGTTCAGCCTCGAGGATATTTGTCTTGGCGGTACCGGCCTCGTGGGTATAAAAACTTCAGCCTCGCGAATACGCGGCTTTGGATTTTTTTTTAAATCATTTTAGTGTATGCAGCCTGAGGCTATAACGTGAATGATTACAGAAGACATTTATTTTTCGCAGAATAACTCAGTTTAACGTTTGGAACACTCATTCTCAGATTTCATTCACAGATACCACTACGAGAATAACGCCTTACAACATGTACTCTCTTCTGTGAATACCCACCACAGAGAAAAGCAAGAAAAACACACGGTTGTCTGAGTTTACTTTCATCACCCCACGAATAAGTATCACCGCGGGAAAAGTAGTGTGAGGGACTAGCTGGATTCGAACCAGATTTCTCCTGTCTCAATTGGGGCATGTGTCCAAGCTACCCAGACTCTACTTGGAAGAACGGCCCGGACAGTGTGGCGTTGGGGATTATTCCACCATCTTCTGAATGCTTATAAAGTTTGGTGTTTATGAATTTCGGTTAGTTTCTAGAACAACTCTGATGAGTATATAGTTCTTTCTTTTATGATGTAGATAATCTCATGCGCTTCTTAGGTATTCTAATTCAACCTTCATCTTTGAGTTATTCAAGATAGGCCTCTCACAAACAGTAACTGATGGTTGACAGCTTAGGGCGGCGCGGTGGTATTAGTTGACAGTGTAAGGGTCAAAATACAGGTGCTATTTGTAGAATATCTAGAGCTAGATACAAAGAAGATCTTGAAGTGAAGAGCTATTTCTGAGACAAATTCCCCTAGTATCCTTCTTCAATATTACTCTCCTGGCTCTTGTCTAGAGAGCCTTTTCTTTCTTGACAAGCCTCCAGGAAATATAACTTAATGCAAATTTACATGCGCCGTTACACTCGATCAATTATAAATTAGAGAATAATCCCGCTGCATATAAATTTCATCCATAAGCCTCATTTGACGGTCCCACATATTCATCATTTTTTTTTTAAATCATATTGTATTCAGCCTTATAGCTATGACAAAAGATTTAAATACATTTTTGTTTTACTAACAGTTTACCCCTGTATCCCTAACTCCGGGGAACCCATCCTCCTATGGCACTAGTCTTGGCTCATAACTTAATGAAGACTATCCAACATTAGTTTCAGCCGGTGGTTCCGCTCCCAAGTAAAAATTTAGCAATACAATACTTTTTTGTTTTTTCTAAATATTTCTTGATGGAATGCTTGGGTGTTTTTTATTCTTCATGTTTGTCCCTTAATTAAGTTCGTTAAGGTCATGGTCCTAGCTTGCTATTTATGATGTGCGCATTAAGCTGAGTCAAGCGGCCTGACCCACATTATACGTGTTATAATTAGGGACCCTGGAGTCTCGTGCTTAAATTTATAAGCAAGGATAGCTAATCAGTAATTTTTCTTAGTAGTAGCAGTAGTGTTTATTCGTGCTATGTAAAGTTAAAGACTTTTATAACATTAGGGCTCCTCTCTGACCCAGGCCACACCTTCTACAGTGCTCCTATCCCCTTTTACCTCGAACCTAAGATCATTGATACATTGACCCATGACGGGTAGCCATTTAGCTCAGTAATTACCCGTAGAATTCAACCACCTTTTCTACGGAACTTTTGCTCAAAAACAAAATAGAAAAAGAGCAGCTATGGAAACCGGTACGCGGGAAAAAGTCTCAAAAAACCTGCAACCCTAGCCAGGCGAGGCCTAGACACTAGAGTCACACGAGGTGCGTATCCCCATCTGTATCTCCCTAATATCCCATAGTCCAGATATCCTCCTTATACCGACACCACCAGCGCTCAGGTAGCGGTGCCCTTTCCTCGGGAGACAGTATAATGCCAGAATATCTGTAAACAGTGAGAATTCATCTTGGAAAAAAGGGCCAACTTAGTCTAATCCACCACCACGATAACGGGAGCTGGGTACGCCCCGGAAATTCGTTGGGTAACTTTTCCTCTATGACCAAGTAATACGTGTTTCTGTTGGCTCTGAAGATAAACTCCAGGTTCGTTGGGGAGACCACGTACAGGTAAAAACGCCGTCTTCGTCCCCCAGTAATTTTTATTAAATAGGCCTTAGCCTGATGAAATTCAGGCCTTATGCCTGTGACAGGTAGTTCTGGGGAAGATCTTTGTCAAATCCACCCCATGCGAGCGGAGTTCAAGCGTTGTCTAAGGGGGGTGCCTTGGGCCGGCGGATACAATTCGAACAGTAAACCGGTCATATATTCGCTCGAGCCACGAGCTAGCTGGACCTCAACCGGACTCTTGAAAAAGGGCAGCAATAAGGGTTGTGCGGCACACAGGAAGAACTGCTCTAGCAGCGTCGTTGATTTTGCGCCGCACACATATGATTACATCTTTTGTTGTGCTTCGAGAATACCAAGTCTCAGCTTCCGAAAAAAAACTTTAGCGAAAACTGCACCACGTAGAGCTTGCCTGAGGAGGATAGGGCCGCGAGTGGTGCCAGAGAGTCGTTTGAGGTGGATAGTGATGGCTAAAGTCTTCCTGTAGACCTCGCTAACATGTTACCGAAACCGAAGCCCCCGATCGAAGTGAATACCGAGCCAGCGCGTGTGATTATTGGGTCAAGCTTCAGTCCCATCAACGAAAAGGGATGGTTCTTCCGGCTCGCCACGTTTTCAGTGGAAGAACTAGAGTCCGGTCTTTGCAATTTCGAAGGAAATTAAAGTGTCGCAAAACTATTAATAGATTTCTACTAATAGCTATTAGTAGAAATAGAATGGTCTATTAGTAGACGACTTCGATTAATAGAACTAATAGACTATTAATAGATCTATTTTCTATTAGTTCAGAGACCTGCTATTTGTGGCTGAGTATAATCGAATCGTGCGATCTTTGTGTGCTCAGCGGTCCTTTCTATCAAGTTAGTAGTGCGAATGAAGGGATAAATGGTGAGAGAGAGTGGGGTAAAGTATGTGGATAAAGTGCAGGTATGTAAGATTGTGTATTGTTGAGCATAGATGTTTGTATATATTACAGAATAGTATTAGATATAAAGTATATGTGCGTATGCCGAAGCTCGCTAGATGACTCAGCATTCTTGACACTCCCCCTGGATGAGATTTCCATCTTCGGTGTGTTGACCTCTCACTTATGAGTACTATTGTTGACAAAACACCTAGATCTCATTAACTCTCAAGACGGCGAGGGTAAGCCGCAGAGCCTACGTCTGCAGATGTTTTATGTTTTCTTGCAGTTCAGCTCAGCATACATGTATACCTTGATACGAGAGTGTCCCTGGTGTGTGTGGCAGAGCATTCATTTCCAAGCTCTACGTAAATATTTTAGACTGCATTGACTGCTCCGACACCCAGAGTCTTCGTATGCCTCGTGAGTGGATCGGGGGCTAATTTTTTTGTTAGGATGTCGGCAGGGTTTTCGGCACCAACGGTTTTATCAATGTTTAGTCGGTTCATTGAAACCATATCGTTTCTCACACAAAAATATCGGGTTTCAATGTGCTTGGCTTTGTTATGGAATTTTCCAGGGTCCTTACAAAATTCCTTCGCGGCTTGATTGTCGCACCAGAGAGTCGGAACATAGCGTTCTTGCTTAATATCTTGCCAAAGCTTTTCCATCCATGCCACCTCTTTAGCTCCTTCGTTAGCAGCAATGATTTCCGCTTCCATGCTGCTCAGGACCGTACTTTTCTGCCGCTGCGAGGTCCAGGAAATAGCTCCACCATTGTAAACTACTGCGTAGCCTTGGATAGACTTCCTGTTGTTTTCAGTTGCCCATGTAGCATCGGCGTAGATGTCGAATTCGTTGAACTTAGGATGTAACGTATTAGTATTGTTGTAATTTGGCGAATATTTGATCCCATAGTATGCCGTGCGTTGGAGGTATCTTAGAAGGTGTTCGAGATGGAATCCATTTTGTCGATGTACCAAGCTCGTTGGTGGCGTTCCAGGTTTCTGTCATGATACAGTATCTATTGTTAAGATTTTTCGAGTCTAACTTTAGACTGTTATTTTGAGATATGGCAAGGAAATAATATAGCTACTAGCGGGTCTTACATGTAGATAAATAGCCTCTTGATCCATCTAGATGAGAGGTGTGCTCTTTAGGTTCATTCTTGAGAAATATACTATTATCACCACCATAATTCATTCCTTTAGTGATTTATATTGTCTTGAGTACCACCGTCACCAAATTTATAACTTCGACTTTATATATCACGAATCGTTAAAACATACATCGCGATAATAAACTTTTAAAGTCGAATAGAAGGTGTTTGGCGTGGGTTAAGAACGATATGCGAGGTTTTGCTATGAACCTCGCTAATTGACCGACCGCATATGAAATATCGGGTCTTGTACCATTCGAGAGGTATATTGTTGATCCCACAATTTGTCGATACAATGCAGAGTTAACTTCATCCAGAAGTTCGTCATGATCATATTCTTTCAGAACCGTTCCGGGCGTTAATGGTGTTGATACTCTGTTACAATTCTTCATCCGGAGTCGTTCAAGTAACTTCTTGCTGTAGATTTCTTGATGGATGAATACAGAACGAGTGGCTCTGTTTCTTTTTACTTGAAAGCCCACAAATGTCTCTACTGGACCAAGATTTTTACATCTACATCTTTTCATAATTTTTGATTTGATATCATCAACATGTGGTCAACGACCGGAGATTAACATATCATCAACGAATAAAAGTATTGGAACTATTTCTCTTTTCTCCCCCATTGGAGATGATACAAAGAGATTCGGATCAGCTTCACCTTACTTAGACTTTAGTTCACCGAAAAATTTCCGAACTTTGAGGAACCATTCTCGAGGTGACTGTTTTAGCCCATAGAGTACATTTTTGAGCTTAAGATAATATTGACTCTCGACGCCATGAATCCATAGTTTTAACAAGTGAAACTATTCGGGAATTCTCAAATAATTCGGCTCCTTGAGAGTGGGATTTAGAAAGACGGTATCCACGTCAAGGTGATCTAATTCTAGATCATGGACTGCCGAATACGAAAAAATAGTCTTTAGGGTTGCGCACCTAACGACAGTTGCGAATGTTTCGAAATAATCTATTCCATGCTGTTGTTCATATCCTTTTCCAACGATCTGAGCCTTTCTTCTTGCAATGGAGCCATCGGCGTTAAATTTGTTTCGCAAGACCCAATGAGAAGATATGAGTTTGTGTTGGTTCATTACCGAATCATCTAACTTCATTATTTCGAAAGTTTCGTTCTTTTCTAGAGACTTTAACTCATCTATTAAGGATTTCTCCCGGGATTTTTTATCTTCAGAGAACGCCTGTTCTAAAGTTAGCGATTCAAAAGGAACGGCTGGGGCACCTAGTGATGTGGATTTTTCTCGATGCTCAATTTGGAGAGCGTTTAAAGCCTTAACTATTACAGCGGCTCCACTGCCGAAACACTTCCTAGGTGGATTACTGGTATTAATTCCTGCTACTCTACCTGAACGTGTGACAATTTGCATATTAGTACCTATCAGAAATTGTGAGGTGGAAAGTGAGAAAAGGATGAGGAAAAAAGTTAAATGAAGATTAGAAAAGTTCCTGCCTTTTCAAGAAGTTGTAAAGAGATAAATTATAAAGATAAAAACGAGTTCAACGATGATGAATTTGGTGATGTCAAATCTGGTATTCCTTCTTCTCTGTCCCCCCATAAAGCCTTCTAAGGTACATATATCTATATTCTTCTAATTTCATGAGCATTCCAGCATTAAAACAAACTGTAATATGTCCGACTCGAAATTGGCATATGAGTCGCTGAATGAAACCTCTTTTGATAAACCAGAGCTGAAACAAAAGTTCTTAACACAAGATGTCTCGTACCTGAGACGTGATGGGATGATGAGCGCGACGTTGAGAAATCGCGACTGAGATAACACAGACCACATAACAACAGATGAAACTAATATTAACGCCCTAATTCCACTCTAGCGTATGTTTAGAGGTGAAACTTATTTCTCACACTCCTCCCTCAGACTTGGCGATGTAATGAGGCATGATAGAGTCTGAGATGTAATTCTCACAGTATCTTTTGGGAAGGTGATTTCTGTATCAGCTTTAGCCTTTGATGGCTGAATTTTATTTTGTATAATTTTATGAGGATTTTCATTGACTTTATGATCACATCGACTTAGCAGATTTGGGCCCGAGTCTCCAGCGACTCTATTATTTAGAAGTTGATTACTTCGGGGGTCGGAGTTCTTACTAACTCTTTGATTGGTGTTCTGTGCGTGATCGGTTGCCAGATTTTTGCTTAAGATTTCTATGACCTGTGTTGTCTTCATGTTAGCGTTGGTATCTTGGATTATCAAACCTGGGAAAACATGTTCTTTGAAATCACAGTCTACGCTTCGTAGTTCTTTGGCAGTTTTCCTATTTAGCAGAACCCAAATAGCGTTACTTTGAATACCTATAAATATCAAATTGGTATCGATATTTGCATCGAACTTTGAGTTTGCAGGCCTAGTATCTTTGTGGATTAATGGGAAAGCTGCACAACCGAAAACGCGTATCTTCTTCAGGTTAATTACTTTATCGGAGAATGCCGTAACTGGTATTAAATTTGAGCCGGGGCGAGTATTTTCTGGACCAAAAGGTAATGCCGTAGTTGGAAGTCTGTTCCGAATGTGCATTGCATGCTCGATGGCATAGCACCAGCAGACTTTCCAATTAAGTTGAGCATGGAATATCATTGAATTAGCAAGTTGTACCAAAAATCCAATGGCTCGTTCGGCGACTCCGTTCAGAGAATGTTTGTATGGTGAAGAAGGTTGCACTTCGATTCCTAATTCTCGACACTAATCTTTCCATTGTTGTCCAAATTCTCCTGTTCCGTTGTCTGCTATAAAGAATGCAACTTTTTCTCCAGTTTTCCGCTGTAAGTGTGATACTATCTCCTTGATTAATGGAAGACATTCTGCAGTGCTCTTGGTTTTGAGTAGTCTTATGAAGCCACATCTAGATGCATCATCGATAATAATCAGAAAGTAATTGTAGCCTCTGATTGATGTTGGCAGATTTCCAGAGATATCATAGTGTAATCTGCGTGCAACCTTGAAGGTTCTGTTGTCTGTTTTCTTTGGGAATATTTCTTTCAATTTACCTGCTAGGCACGCTTCACACGTATCTGCTGCGTTGCTGCATGGTTTAGGTTTTCGTGGAATGTCAGGCAATCGGGATGTGGTCTTGTAACTTGCATGAGCCAACCTGAAATGCCAGAGTTCGGCATCATTGGTTGGAAAACGAGACATTTCGTCAATTGGTATTGAGATATTCATTGTGCTTCCTGACTGATGAGCTGCGAGGGACATATATTTCCATCAGCAATGGATACAAGCTTTGAGGTTGACCATCTTTTTAGCCCAGAGAAATCTCCTATCCTTCCACCAAAGTGCCGTGTCGCACCGGGATCTCTTTTCCAGCCTGAATTCTTTTGTGAAATGGACAATAAGGCTGTCTCAATTACTATATTCGCGCATGCATCAGGATACGGGTATTCTTCATCGTTTGTTTGTCTATCGGTATCTGCTACTAAATCTGCATATTCCTCTTTGTTTCCCCTATTCTGAGACTGGTGAAACTGCCTCTTTTCTTTGAGGTAATTGGTGCATTCTTTCACCCAGTGACCAGGTTTATGGCAAAAACTGCAGTAGTTACGACCAACGTTACAATCTGAGCGTCCCGTACTACGACCTCTTCCCCGATAAGAGTTCCTGTCCTTATTTAATCCTCCTCGGCCTTCGCCTCGCTGTCCACCACGACTTCCGCCTCGGCCTCACTGTCCACCAGGGTTTCCACCACGCTTTCCACCTCGGCCTCTCGTGTTTCTGCCTCGGCCGTTTTTGCTAGTGTCATCAAGATTTGCTGCATCTGTCGGAGTATTCATGGTTGAGGAGCTGGTGTTGTGTCGGTGTGCTTCTGGATTTAATTTCTCTGCAGCTCTAAGGACTGGTAGAGCTGCTTTGAGGTTGAGTTTTTCTGCTTCTATTCTCCATTCAGCTCCATGCCAAATTACCCCAGCTTCGGGGATTCTGTGAATAGATAGCATTATTCGTTCGAGGATATCTTCCTCAAAAATTGGTCGTTTTGTCCCATGTAGCATCTGCTGCATGCCGATCATTTTCGCATAGAAGTCGTTGATCGACATTTTGTCGGGGTCGAAGTAGGAGCTATAGAACTCTTTTCGGACAGAAGTATTCATAGAGCTGTCTGGACTACTGTTAAGTTTTGTCACTTCCTTCCAGAGAGAAGCTGCACTTCTATTGCTCAAGGCAGTATCTAGGTTGTCAGAGCGGTGGATGGGATCAATTGATCCAACTATGATTGACATCGCTTTCTCGTTTCTACTGATCCAGTTTGCAATGTCAGCATTGGTAATGCCGTTGTCGGTATTTTTGGCGGGTTTTGACTCCATTCCAGTGACAATGGACTAGACACACGCGACTTGCAAAACATCCTTAACAGTTGATTCAAATTGGTGATAATTAGTTCCATTAAATATTCGAACTTGTCCCCACGAGATGTGTGAGAAATTAGTTTCACCTCTAAACATACGCTAGAGTGGAATTAGGGCGTTAATATTAGTTTTATTGGTTGTTATGTGGTCCGTGTTATCTCAGTCGCGATTTCTCAACGTCGCGCTCATCATCCCATCACGTCTCAGGTACGAGACATCTTGTGTTAAGAACTTTTGTTTCAGCTCTGGTTTATCAACAGAGGTTTCAGTCAGCGACTCATATGCCAATTTCGAGTCGGACATATTACAGTTTGTTTTAATGCTGGAATGTTCATGAAATTAGAAGAATATAGATATATGTACCTTAGAAGGCTTTATGGGGGGACAGAGAAGAAGGAATACCAGATTTGATATTACCAAATTCATCATCGTTGAACTCGTTTTTATCGTTATAATTTATCTCTTTACAACTTCTTGAAAAGGCAGGAACTTTTCTAATCTTCATTTAACTTTTTTCCTCATCCTTTTCTCACTTTCCACCTCACAATTTCTGATAAGGTGTTATTCACGCCATTCTTTGCATTGATGATTGAGGACTTTTTTTTTTGCTGAAAGAAAAAAAACAAAGAGATAATTCCGGGCTATAGCCTATCAAGTTAGTAGTGCGAATGAAGGGATAAATGGTGTGAGAGAGAGGGTAAAGTATATGGATAAAGTGCAGGTATGTAAGATTGTGTATTTTTTTTTTTATAAATTATACGCGACAGACCTGTGGCGGCCCTACACTCCTGTGGAGTCCGACGCGAGTGAAGCCGGGTCGGATCAGGTTGACTACCGATACCTCGTCCCACTTTAATGACCGAGAAAAATACAAGACTACTAAACATGTGTTGGACATGCGGAGCCTAGCCCCTGGGATAACAAAAGAAAAATTTAAATGCGTCCTTACTTTGCTTTCTGCACTGTTGCACCTCGGCCACCACGCACCCGAGTCTAATTCTCATGACTTTACTGGATCCTTTACCTATTGGTTTCAACCTGGTTTAGGTTCGCTAGCCTACGCCTTCCATGCCTATGCTCGGCCTTTGATATATCCCATTGCCTGTTACGAACTCCGCGAATTTCTGCCATCCTTTTTCCCCAAGCAGTTCCTTCAGAGCTGGTGCCCTTCTTCGTCCACTAATAGTGCGCCACCTGGTAAGCGCTCTTTGGCATTCGACTAGATGTCCTGCCGAAGTTTCTCTTCCGCAGCCGCAGCGGAGTTCTGCGGATTCATGGTTCCAGCAGCGGTGATATGCCGCGAAATCCTCGTGAGCCGTACGAGCAGCCAGCAAGCGGGAGTATATTGCTCTGGGCAGGGCTAGTTCTGGTGGCTTTTTACGCTTCATCTGTAATTCTAGCTCGCCGTATCTGTTTGGGCAGGATAGATTCCACCAATCAGTTGTCAGTTAACTTATGCGAGTCCGCGTTTCGTGCCTTATTGGGGCGAGTGACCTCATTCCCAACATATTCGCGGGAGGGTTGCCTATTTCGAGCGCTTCTTTAGCTAAACAGTCAGCTGCTTCGTTACCAGGAATACCTTCGTGACTGGGGATCCATCGAACCTGTACCGCTGTTGCTATTTGTTGGGTCAGATGTTTAAATCGTTGTACACACCAAGCTGATGACGATGTGATTCCTGACTGTAGTGCCTGTGCTGCTTCGAAATTATCGAGTAATATGTAGATAGTGTTTCGATTTGTATTATTCCCGGATATAACTATAGCCTCAAGAGCAGCCATTGCTCCGTGGATTTCAGCATCATAAATCTCCGCACCTATGAGTTTGCAGGATCCTTTCAGCTTGGGAAGTTCTGACGTGCTTCCGGGGTAGACCACATAGCTCCATGCTGTTGTTGTATTCGGAGAGTGTGATTCATCGCTATAAGCGCATAAGGTATCTGACAATAGGCCAGCTAGCCAGTGTCTAGTCTCTCTCGCTGCAGTCCCTTTGTCTAAGCTCGGTGCTCGTGAGAGACTGGGACCTGGTCGGTAGATGGGTGGCGGGGCCTCTGATTCGAGTAGTAACCGGGTGGCTCGCTGTATACGAGAGTCGTGTGTTTGTGTGGCCGCAGGTCGGCCCCTGTTTGAGGTGCGAAGGCCGAGTCTGCGTCGGGCTTCTTCTGTGGACTCAAAGGCTCTGAGTCGGAGAGGGTGGTGGGTATCAAGGCGTCTGATTCTGGCCGCGTGTAAAAGGCGTTTTTCTTCCAGGATGATATGAGCTGGTGGGATCCCTGTTTCTCTTTGTAGAGCCGTGTTGGGCATAGTTCTCCATGTGGGCAGAGCGACTCGTATCCCTGCCATGAGGGCATTGTCTATGGCTGCGAGTTGCTTTCCACAAGAGTTTCTAACCTCTCCTGTGGGTGTTTCTCGAGTGCGGCCAGGCCACCAGATTTCGGTAGTGTGGAGGACTGTTGGCATTATGACTGTGCGTATGATAGAAGTCATTGGGCCTGGGGATGGGCCGAACGTAGATAACGCGATTCGCCGAAGGTATTATGTCAATCTAACTCCTTTGCTAGCCCATTCGGCAGCATGGCGGCGAAAGTTTAGGCTTTTATCAAAATAGATCCCAAGCCAACGAATTTCGTCGCTAGCTTGGATGATCTCATCGCCCAATCTAATTTGGGGAGGCTCTGTGTTTCTGGAGCGGGGGCCCAAGAAATACACTTCTTCGGCTTTGGCAGGGTCAAATGTGACAGCATTTTCGGTGGCCCACCTGAAGACTCTGTCAACCTCCTCTTGCACTTTTGTGGCTGCATTTGCCGGTGTAGAGCCAATCCCCAGGATTGCCACATTGTCTGCATAACCAAATCTCCAGTTACTAGCTGCCACCACTTCTGACATGTAGAAAATGAACAAGATAGGCAATAAAGGTGATCTTTGCGGTAAGCCACACTCTAATGGCTTGGGCTCAGTGATCCCTGATTCGAAGCATATGCGTGCGGAGCGGCCCTTAAGAAACGACCTTGACCATTCATTGGCGTTTTCTGGCCATCCCATGTATCTCATTCTCGAGAAGTCGTTTGAATAGTATGGCGTCGAAGGCACCTGTCAGGAATGCCTCTATTGTATAATATATAGATGGAGATAGCCAGAACACAGTGTTCTGTGATTTCTGGTCTGGTCCTTCAGCCAAGCGGTAATACATCTATCTCGTGTATTATGTAGGACAGCATTTATAGCCTGGCATCATGGCTCATGTCCTGTTCTTGCCCGCTGCCTGCATGCCGCTCATGACAGCTCCCTGAACATCTAGCGTAACCAGCCTGGCTTTTTGTCGCATTTCGAGGGTGTGCTTTATGTCGTGTACTACGCACGCGACCAAATCGTTTGCGGATCTTCCTGGAAGGGCACCAAAAAGCTGTCGGAGGATGACCTGCCTTTCAAGTGCTGTGTGAGCCATACGTTTGGCAACTAATCTCTCGAGCCCTTTCACTAAACATGAGAGCAGTGCGATGGGGCGCCAGCCTTTAGCTGTACTGAGATCTCGGCCTGACTTTGGGAGTAGGATTACCTCAGCCAATTTGAATATTGCTGGGAAATGCATATTTTTGGGCGATCCCGCATGGAGTGCCGTCACTGTTTGGCCTATTGTGGGCCATGCTACCCGTAGAAGCCGCACTGTGATTCCGTCGGCGCCAGGTGCTTTATCCTTGCACTGGGTGGCGGTCCATCTTGCCTCCTCCTCCGTGACTTCCGTACACTATGGTAGAGTTTGGCTGGAGGGTGGGCTGTCGGGTGCTTCATTTTCGATATCCTTATCACTCGTGAAGCGGCCGAGTAGCATATCTCCAGGGAGGTACGCTCGCCGTTCCGGGCCTGTCTCCAGGCCATTGGCGGTTCTCAGCGGGTTAAAACTGACTTGCAGTCTCGTCTTGGCTCCTCTTGGAAGCTTATATAAATCGGCATCCGAGGCCGCCTCCGCAAATTTCTGTCGCCAGTACTGCCGTTTTTCTGTAACTATGGCTCGTGGGAATGCTTTCCTGCTTTCGGAATCTCCGAGAGTCCTGAAGTTGTCCCGTGCTTCCGGCATTCTGTTGTTGTTGTTGTGCTGGCTCGGCTGAGGTGCTGGTATCAGTAATGATAATTGTGCTTGGATGAGATGGAAGTACATGGAACCTCATGGAAGTCAGCAGAAGCATCGACTCTATTCTATAGAGAACACAAGTAGATGCTAGAAGATTCCAGAGGTCATGATCAGGAGTAATGGGACGGTGTGCAACTATAATCTTAATGTATATAAGACATATCTTTCTCTCATCATATCATTAGGCAGATTATCAGATCATTCATTATAATACGCATACAGTATTCATTCTATATCTATTCTCACCATCAGTATACACCATCCTCTGTGTATACAGCCATCATCAGTATATACCATTATCTGTGTATACTGCAACAGATTCAGTAGCCAACATCCTGTCCTCCGTAAGCTCATAATTATAACAGTTGTCCACCATGGTGCGCTGCTTCCAGGCCTCGGTGAGCTCCTCTTACCTGTGGCCCTGATAGCATCTCCTATTACTTGTACTAAGGCGTCCGCCACATCGTCTACACCTTGTGCTGAACCTGGGCATTGTTGCGGGAGTCCTGATCCCCATTCGGCTACGGTGTTTTTGAATTCTTCAAGCGCCTCAATGGGAGCCCGAATAGGTCTTACAGCTCGAATGACTGCTGCTGCTTGAGCGTTTATCCTTGGTACATCCCCTGCTAGGATACGATGATCTGACGTGGTTTCTAGTGTCGGTGCCACGTCCGCGAGGGCTCCCGTGTTTGACCAGACCAGGTCTAGAGTGTTACCTTGATCGTGGGTAGGCGCACCCGGCCTTGAGGCCAGGGCCATGTCATTTGCTCGCATCCACTCTGTGATAATCTGACCTTCCCCGTGAAGTCGGTTCGCGAGCGGTTGCCATTCGGGGTGGACCGCGTTAAAATCTCCAGCTACAACAGTAGGCCCGGAGGGTATCCAATCCAACAGACGCCTTACGTCTGTCCCGGGCGCTCAGTATATTGAGGCAAAGATTATGCGATCTACTGTTACCGCTGCAAAATCGGGCGAAGACCCACACAGGAAATTTTGTTGGCAGTTTTTGCCCTTACGTGTGTATAATAGGGACCTTGGTCGTGCAGTTCCTTGTCCTGTAGTCGCTGGCCTGAATACGTCGAAGCCTGGATGAGACTTCGTAAATGTCGCAGTCTAACCAAGAGCGCCTGCGCAGCTAAATGAGTAGAGGTAATTAATATTCAAATCTATAAGCGTGTGAACTATTTCGTAACTCAATAAGTATATATACAATATCTCCCCAATCTAAGAACTCGCCTTAACCCTAACATAATCAAAGGTTCCTGCAAATCCTGGTATATCAGAAGGTCCTTCAATCAGGAAGCCCAGGTGTATCAAAGAGTCTTCACGTCTCAGTTTACCTCCGTGTCTAAGCCAGTTCTTACGTTTCAGGAAGTTCCGGGATAAGCGAGGCCCCCCTCGCCTCACCGTACCATACACCATTGCCACATGCCCCATGCGTCACACCTTTATCCCTGTAGCGTTCGTGCACGCCTATGCGCCACATAGGCTACAGGAATAACTCAGCTTACCAGCTGATCTATTCAAATTATTTGTGATGTCAAAAATCCCAGCTATATCTTCTACTCTACCTCCACCTCCACCGCCACCTCCCCCGCCCCTTCCTTATCCCCACATACAAGTTCCCGTCCAGCAGGATGGCGAGGTTTCGTTGACTGATTTACTTTTGTCAACTACCTCAGCAGCTACCACCAGGAATGAAGAGGCCATATTAATCTTCCAGAATATTGCATGTGCCCTAGACAAAGCTATGAATGGGTCGAATCTCCCTCAACACCTTCAACAACCCTTCCGCGAATTCGTGGCGGATATAAATACTGTGGCTCGAAGGCATTTCGAGCGTCACGTTAGAGGCTCCCGCAGACCTCCACCATCATACATCGTCGCCAGAGGCTTGCAAGAGGCCCCCAAATCACATGACACATTACAGGAGCCTACGGATAGCACGCAAACAAGATTGGATCCAACTTTACCCGTTCAACGGTCCATACAATCGCCTCCTACAGCTACTCCTTTTCAAAAAGTACCACAGCGACACACGTTTGCTGCTGCAGTGAAAGCAGTGGCTCAAAGACAGCCCACGCCACCTGCACGGCCAATCTCTCTTAACCGCAAGAATAATGCCAAAAAAAGGGAAATCAGCGATGACAATCGGCTTCTAGTTCGAGTCACTGCTGGTCATCCTACACTCAGCATGTCACCGTACGCAATTATGTTGGAACTTAATTTGTTCCTCGGAGAAAAACTAGTCCGCGAGGTACAGACTACCAGGACTGGATTTGCGATTTGTCCTATCTCGACAGCTGCCCAAGAAGCTCTTATCGCTCGTATGAGTGAAATAGAGAATCATCTTTGCTCTAGAGGATCGTGCAAGGTTGAGAAAGCAGAGCAGCATATAGCTTACAGACTCTCTGGCGTGCCTCGGACTTACGCAGGTTACAATGGTACATCAATTGAATTAATTGAAATCACTGCTGCAGTTGTAGCCGAAGCCTTGAGAGATTTGACTCATATTGCTCCAATCAACGTACTTGAATCACGAGGGGCTTTCGAATCTGAATTCGCCGACACGAAGAGCTGGATAGTCCTCTACCCTAAAGGAAGCAAACTTTCCTGGAGCCTACCACTTTTTGGAGTGCGAGTCAGGGCAAAATATCTTCCCCGTAGAATGAAAACGCCTCAGTGCAGTAAATGTTTTGGCTGGCACAATGAAAGATCTTGCATCAGACTTCCTCGCTGCAGGCTATGCAGCTCAACTCAGCACTTGGAAATTAACCATGTTTCTTGCAACCCTGAAATCAAGCACCAGTGCCCGGCAAAATGTACTAACTGCCACGGCCCACACCCTGCTGACTCTCTCGAATGCCTAATCAGACCCAGGAAAGATCAGTCAATGCCTTCGAAGTCTGAAATTTCCCATATAAGACAGGCAGCAGCGGCAGCCAGGTTACGCTTAAAGGCGGCCCACTGCGATGCGATTAAGGCGCAAGCGATTGCAAAGCAACCTGAACAAGAGCGTTCAGCTTCGAAAGCCCCACACGTTACACAATCAGACGCAGCTCGAGGTACTCAACCCACTGCGGAAATAGATATGATTCCGGGAGCTCTAGCTGCTGCAAATGTGGATCCAGTTTCAGTTACTCAAACTGATGATCGAATGGATATATTTCCTAAAACTCCACCCTCAGTGAGAAGGCTATTCTCTGAATCACCGATCTCTAATGGTAACAAATTTTCAGTCTTATCTAGTCTTGCTCAAAATAGCCTACAGGATGACTCAGAGGAGTACTAATGAGTAATAAATTTACGTCAATTAAAATAATTTCAACTAATGTTGGACGAAGCTCGGCCGCACACGAGATCGCTCTTGAACTAGCCTTCAAATCTCAAATTGACGTCCTGCTGGTACAGGAGCCATATATTTACAGAGATCTTGCTCGAAGAATTACACGCAAGCATCCTTCTTTTGACTGCTTCACTCCGGTGGATGATTGGACGAGACGGCCTCGGGTATTAACTTATACAAGGAAAAACAGCAACTTTTCAGTCACTCAATACCGCCCTCTAGAAAATTTAGAGCAAGGGGAAGAAGATGTTTTACTCCTTACCATGAAGTGTAGAGGAATTTCCCCTATCCAGGTCATAAATATTTACAACGCCCCTCCTGGAGGTACTAATCCAGGTGCAGGACTATCATTTCTTTTTTCGTTACCAGATTCACATTTTCCCTCAAAAACTCTTCTGGCTGGAGACTTTAATCTTCACCATCACAACTGGCACCCGTCTTATCAGGGCTCTTCATCAAGACAGGCAGAAGACCTGGTTCGCTGGCTCGAATCAAGGAATCTCACATTCATCTCAGATATTGATATTCCAACTCACTGTCGAGGGAACGTCCTCGACCTAGCTTTCGCTTCTAACCCACTACTAGCCTTAGGCACTTCCGCTTCAGTCCAACAAGATTTGGATGTTACTTCTGACCATTTTCCTGTGTCCATTAATGTACCATGTCGTAGACAAGATCCTGTCCCTTCCAACAGACTTCGCTTTGCAACTATAGATCAAAATTCTTTCTTTTCCTTACTCACTACCCAATTAAATACGCTAACCCAATTATCACGCACATCGCCTGCTAGTCTAGATAAGAGAGCAGAAGAACTAACTCAAATCTTACACGGTGCATACTCTGGATCGGCAAAGAGGACCCTACCTTATAATAGGGGACAGCCATGGTGGAACAACAGCTGCAAAGAGGCTAGGAAAGCGTATCGAGAAAAAATTCGCAGCGGTCACCTGTGCCTTGAAGATAAGAAGGCTTTCCGAAAGATAATAAAACAGGCAAAGTCTTCTTTCTTCCAGAAGCTCGTGGAAAATGCTTCTAATCCGAAGGAAGTCTTTGATATAACAAAATGGCATAAAACACAGGGATCCTTCCGCAGTCCCCCACTAAGAGAACCCCTCTCACCAGACTCGCCCCCAGCACAGTCTACCGCGGAAAAAATAGAAGTGATTGTGAGAAATCTCCTGACAAAACAAACTGAGGTGGAAGATATACCTCTATCTTCTCCATCAGTGGCAAGAAACTCTCTCCCTTTTCCGAAGCTTACTCCAGAAGAAGTATCAAGCTCAATCCTGGGCGCTGGTAATACTACTCCGGGGAAAGATGAGATACCCACTGCGGTTCTACGCCTTGCCTGGCCTCACATTTCAAACCTAGTATTAGAACTTTTCCAAGCATGTATTGATTTAGGCCAACACCCAAAATGCTTTCATATTGCGATTCTAGCAATAATAGGAAAACCTAATAAAGTAGATATGTCATCTCCTCGCTCGTACAGGCCAATAGAACTCCTCTCAGTTTTAGGCAAAGGACTAGAAAGATTGATAGCAAGACGGATGTCATGGCTAGCCATCCAGCATGGTATACTCGCTCACCAGCAATTCGGAGCTTTACCACAACGCTCAAGCGTGGACCTGACTACGTGTCTCACACATGATGTCGAAGCCACCTTAGCCAGAAATCAAACAGCCTCAATAGCCACGCTCGATATCAAAGGCGCTTTTGATACCGTCCTACCCGGCGGACTTGTAAGACGCCTCAGGGAGCAGGGATGGCCAGCACACCTTTGTAATTGGGTTGCCTCATTTGCCACTGAGCGCAGAGTTTGTGTCCGGCTAGATGGGGAAATCGGGGAGCCAAGGCAGATTGATTGTGGACTACCACAAGGCTCTCCTGTTTCACCAATTCTATTCATGCTATACATCGCTCCTCTTTTTAAGCTAGATGGTCTTGAAAATGCTTTCGGGTACGCGGACGACGTTGCGATTCTCAATACTTCGCCGTCACTTGAAGAAAATGCTGTAACCATTGGCTCGTCTATAAATCTAGCCTTAGTGTGAGGAAACGTAAGATGAATCAGATTAGAAAATTAATCGTTCAATTAAATCAAGAGTATAATAAATCTGAGGATCGAAGACACCTGCCCTATTCCTTATATACATATTTCCCTTCGAACCAGATCCCCTTTGCAGTCTAACGCCTTCCCGTCCTAGATGCCATTTAATGATGGTCTGTAAGTTGATGAAGGAGTTACTCTTTCAGTGGCTCTTTCCTTGCCACACTAGCGTAAACGAGGATTAGCGCAAAGCCTACAAGTCCCACCCACCTTATGATACCTCAGGCATCAGCCTTGTACCACACTGGCTCCAGACCTGTAACACTTAGCTTGGGGCACTGCTGAAGGGGTATCTTTTGACCCAGCAAAATCAGAGCTCCTGCATTTCTCTCGAAGAAACAGGGACAGGGGAGTTAGCCCTCAGATTGTTACAAGTCATTTTACCATCTCTGAAAACCTTCAAAGACCGTATCTTAAATGGTTAGGAGTACATTTTGACAAGAGGCTCACCTTTAAAAAGCACGTGGAAATTCAAACAGCTAAAGCTCTCAAAGTTGCACACGCCCTGCGCTGCCTGGGAAATACGTGGCGAGGGGCTCCACCACATCTGTCAAGACAGGCAGTAGTTACGTGTGTCCTACCCATTGCCTTCTTTGGGGCTGAGACCTGGTGGCCAGGAAAAACTAGAAATAAAGGGAGAAAAATTGTTAGCAACAATGTCATATCACACCTCAAGATGCTTGATAAGGTACACACAACTGCTGCCAGGGCCATCCTGCCCGTGTTTCGCACCACCCCCACTGCAGCTCTGCTCAGAGAAGCCGGGATTTCACCAGCTGAGATTGCTCTCGATACAATAAGCAGAAGAGCAGTTATACGCACACGAAGGTTAGATCCGCGACACCCCTTGTATCTGCGCACTCAATCTTCCTTACTATCTACCCCAAAGACTAGATTTGCTCGCTCTTGCAGGAGCGTCCCGCTTTCAGAGCAGCTTGACCCTTTACTGAATGCGCCATGGGAGCATAAGGAAACAGTCCAAGAATCCCTCCTACGTATAAGGGTAACCACCGGATCGTCTAGGGCAAGTGCAAATAATATTCGTAACTTCATCGATAATCTCCCAAAAAATGATATTTTGGTTTATACAGATGGGTCAAAACTTCCAGATGGTAAATCAGGCGGAGGTTTTGTCATTTACCAACTTGACCGTCAAATCAGTTCAGGGGCGTTCCCTCTGGGAACTCACCAAGAAGCTTATGATACGGAGGTCCATGCGGCCCTCAGAGGCATACAAGCTGCCATTGTCCTTCCTACAGCACGTTTTGCAAATAATCTTTGGATATTTGTTGATAATATTGAGGTTGCAAAAAAGTTACTAACAAAGCCATCATTCACATCATCCCAGTCCTCATTTCTTAGTTTCCTAGAGATAGCAGAAAAATGGAAGAACCGTCCTAGGCTTCCACACACACACACACAGGCCAGGTCAATGTTAGATGGATCCCTAGCCACTCAGGAATTTCGGGGAATGACCTAGCAGACCTTGAGGCAAAGAGAGGAGCAAGGATGCCCTTCTTGGAGGAGTCAAAGTTCTCGCTCGCAGCTCTAAGAGAATGGCCCGCCGAGAAGGCGACTCAACTCAGGGATAGTTGGTGGAAAGATCATATTTCGAAGTCATACGAAAACCTTGAAATTAAAGAGGCTCCAAGCTTTCCCAAGGAGCTTTACTTAGAAAGAAAAGCACTGGGCAAAATTATTGCCGCCAGGACAGGACATGGAGATTTTGCTACCTACCATACGCGTTTCAAACACGAGGAAGCCAAAACAACCTGCCGCTGCGGGTCCGCAAAAACACCCACTCACTTTTTATTTTGTCGCATTCTCCGACGTCGTGGGGGTCGACCTTCTGGGCCTATCCAACAACTTATCCCTTATCTTCTCGGTACTTCCGAAGGGGCATTCATTTTAAGTAAATGGCTGGAAAGCTCACGGTTTTTTGAGGAAATTTGTCCTCGATGAGAGGTACACGATTTTTATTTAAAAGTCATCTGAATTTCTCAGCATTTTTTGCTATTATTATCATTATTATCATTCTATTTTTTTTCTATACCTGCAGTTTCAAATAACGCAGCGTAGCTTTGTAAATATAACTTGTAAAAGTCTTGTAAACTAGGACTCCGGCCCTAGCGTCCTTTGTCCTGAAAAACGGATTCAAGGTCGTGTGCTTTTGAGTCACATGACTTTAGCATAGACCTTAAATAAAATCATCATCATCATCAGCTTGCCAGCTGTCACAGTAAACCATTCGCCATCTTTTTGTAAGGTCCATGGTAAGATTGTGTATTGTAGAGTATAGATGTATGTATATCTTACAGAATAGTATTAGATACAAAGTATATGTGCGTGTGATGAAGCTCGCTAGATGACTCAGCATTCTTGACACTTTCTTATCCGCCACTCAAGTAACCTTTTTCTCGAGCGTTCAAGAATTCATAATGAAGAAATCGATAACATTAGATAGCATTCCTACTCCTGCTACGTCCTCAATTATAATGGATGATGATAATCCTCTTCAATGGTGGAAGGTGAATCATACTTGTTTTCCCGTTCTCGGTCGAATTGCCAAAGACTATCTAGCAGTGCTTGGCTCCTCTGCTACTTCAGAGCGCGCATTCTCCCAGGCCGGCTTACTAATCGCGGATCGGCATGCCCGTCTCGGGTCGAGATTGATCACAGCCTGTTGCCTTCTGCAGAGCTGGCTATCGGAAAAGATGTTATCAAACATCGTATATATGATTGGAAACTCAATTCTCACATGTATTCGCATTTCTCAAAAATAGATCTACTGATAGTCTATAATGGTCGGATAGTGCAGTGGTACACTTTCTGGGCCGTTCTCCCAAGTAGAGTCCGGGTAGCTTGGACACATGCTCCACTTGAGACAGGAGAAAGCTGGTTCGAATCCAGCAAGGCTCTCTCACCACTTTTCCCGCGGTGATACTTAATTCGTGGGTTGACGAAAGTAAACTCAGACAACCATGGGTTTTTCTCGCTTTTCTCTGCGGTGGGTATTTACAGAAGAGAGTACATGTCGTAAGGCGTTATTCTCGTAGTGGTATCTGCGAATGAAATCTGAGTATGAGTGTTCCTAACGTCAAAATGAGTCGTTCTACAAAAAAGAATACGTATCTTCCGGAAATACCTACGTGGGGCTTGAGGCACCGAATTAGGATAACTGAATTATTTTATTTTTTAATAGTCTATTATCAACTAATAGCTACTAATAGATCTACTAATAGACAATAGTCACTAATAGACTTTCTACTAATAGATGGGTGCCAATAATAGATCTACTAGTATATATGCGGCACTTTAAAGGAAATTCCATTCTCTCGACTCAAAAAAGCGTCTGGTCGAGTTGCACCTGAAGACGGTTGGCGCAAGCAGTAAGAGATGGTGCGGAGCTGAAATGGGAGAGGTTATTGGCATAGCCGAAACGGCCGCGTGAGAGTCGGAGAACTCCTTCAACAGCCAGGAGGAAGAGGATTGGAGAAAGACTGGAGCCCTGTGGTAATCCGCAGTGGATCTGAATGGCGGAAGGAAGTTAATAGAGTGGGCTGGTGGTGGAATATTAATATCTGTACACGTATTTGATCTTGTGATGTCGATCAGTCAGTTAACTGTGAATAAACAGAGGTTTGAGTTAGCTCTAGTTTGTATACACGTTCTACGTTTTTTCTTCATTCAATTCGGTCAATTGAATACACTGGTACTTTGCACCGTCGATGTTAGATATCATTTTTCCTCCTACGACCTAGTATGCATTAGGGTGCGCTACATACCTCTTGTGCGAGTCAAGTCTTTCCCATACTACCTAGATAATTGTTGTGTAGACCCAGGTCATTCGAGGTTCACGCTCAGGTTCAGGATAAGCTTTGATAGTGTTAAAACAGCCGCTACTGTTCCAGCATTTCAATCCATCAAAGATGTAAAAGATGAGACATAAATTACCTGGTTTAACGCAGGACATGTGGAAACGGCCGAGAGCTGACAGTCATTGATCAGACAAGATTTACCTTATGATTCCTTAGGCACGCAGGTGAAACGGGTGATTGCTACGCGGTCCCCCATTGTCAATATATGTACGAGCAAGAAGAATATCTATTGACCAAGGCTCAGATCACCACAACATTGAATGAGAGAGAATCGCGTATAATAGTTAGCCCGTCATTTCATCTCGCAGCGTAGAATATGCGGTACCCTCTATATCAACAACGGAGAGCATCTTCTGAGAACTTCTAAAATTGCAATCGTGGACATTTCTGTTACACGATTAATTGAGTTAGTATGATGAGTCAATAGGGCCATCGCGTTCCAACATTGAGGTGAGGTATTATTAATGTAGCAAGGCTGACTGGGAACTACGCGACGTGTTGTCTAGCCGTGTGTAATGTGGGGCAAAGAAGACGAACGCCGAAACGTAAATGTAGGACCCGACCCGGACCTACCGTAGATGTGGCCTTTAACATTCCCGATCTTTCCCCCACTGTTTGTGAGGTTAATTATTACGTGATGGTTTAAATCAAGATGGAGTGTAGACTCAAACATTTCAAACCCAGCTACAATCATCAGCACAATTCGCGTAGCAGAGAACAAGACACCGAGATTATTCGAGAATTTCAGCATGACTACAAGGAGAGCTAGCCACGCTGGCTCATGGTATACGTCTGATTCAAAGCTACTCTCGACCCAGATTGACAATTGGCTATCCAATGTGAATTCAGTTATCAACAACGTTCCTCTTCCAATCCCGAATGCTAGGGTTATTATAGCGCCGTAAGTTTGAAATACCCGCTGAAGGTCTCTTTTTTGATACACATCTAATTTTGGAGAAGGCATGCTGGCTATACCTATTCTGGTAGTGTCGCTGCATATGCGTATGCAGCTCTCTCCGTCACTTCGGCCACGAAGCGTATTTTCATTCTCGGCCCTTCTCACACTCTCTTCTTAACGAGGTGTGCTCTAACCACTCATTCACAATATGCTACGCCCATTGGAAATCTGATTATCGATACAACGACTGTAGATGCTCTTCATGAGACCGGAAAGTTTGATAAGATGCCTCTAGATACCGACGATAGCGAGCACAGCCTCGAAATGCACCTCCCTTATATCCACAAAGTGGTGTCCCGTGTCTTTGATTCACCCGATCTTTACCCACAGCTTGTCCCAATTCTTGTTGGTAATACAAGTTCCGCTGCTGAGCGTGAATACGGCACTTTATTGGCCCCGTACCTTGCAGATCCCTCGAATATTTTTATAATTTCATCTGATTTTTGTCATTGGGGGCTGCGTTTTGGCTACAGTTATTACTTACCGGATGGGAGTGACAAAGATGAGGGGTATGCGGTGTCTGAGACCAATTACAGCCCTAGCAGTCCATCAATTCATGAAAGCATCGAGAAGTTAGATCAATTTGTGATCGATGCGATAGAGAGCGGATCACACAAGAATTATTTAGAAACCCTTCGTTCTACCGAAAATACCGTATGTGGTCGCCATCCGATTGGAATCATTATGGTTGCAATGGAAGTTCTCGAAAAAAATGTAGGAGATGCTGAGGTTGAAGAAGAAGAAGAAGCAGCTAAGACGTTCAATCTGTCATCAGAAAGTACGAGGAAGCGTAGATTTAAGTTCATCAGATACGAACAAAGTAGCAAAGCAGTGAACTCTAGAGACTCGTCGGTTAGCTACGCCAGTGCGTACGCCGTGATATAGTTACAGCTATTTATATGATATTATCAATTTGTAGCTTCCAGCTGCAGCCTTGGTACTATTCAGTCTTCAAAAGTTCTTTCTCGGTTCCCTTGAGGACTAAATAATTTCTTCTAGCTCCTCACGCAGATTCTGAAGATGTTTTGGCTCGTTTATGACCTTAATTAACAAAATCCATAGCATCAAAGGCTTGAAACAGCGAGTTCAAAGAATATGTACAGCAGATTTCGTTTTAGAAAAATCTATGCTTTGTGCTTATCTCACAGCCAAAATCTGACATTGGATACAAAGCTCGATGGTGTTGAGATGAGAAAAAACAATCATATGGGACCACACGATTCAAATTAGTGACGCAGAAAAATAGTCGAAGAAGAGCCACGTGAGATTTAAAGGGTGTTGTCCTGTTTAATAAGGTTTACGTGATTAAAATTGAATTATTCAATTATCCTCTTTTGGCGCCTTAAGGCCCACGCAGGTATTTTTCGGAAGATAGGTATTCTTTGTTATAGAACGACTCCTTTGGACGTTAGGGACACTCATACTCAGATTTCATTTGCAGATACCACTACGAGAATAACGCCTTACGACATGTACCCTCTTCCGTGTATACCCACCACAGAGAAAAGCGAGAAAAACCAATGGTTATCTGAGTATGCTTTCATCATTCTACGAATACAGTATCACCGCGAGAGAAGTGGTGTGAGGGTCTTGCTGGATTCGAACCAGCTTTCTCCTGTTGTGGGTGAGGCATGTGTTCAAGCTATCCAGACTCTACTTGGGAGAACGGCCCAGACGGTGTACTACTGCGCCATCCGACCCTAACGAAGTAACAGCTACCTTTAGATTTTTTCAGATACAGTTGATGATGCATTTAGTGGTCGAATTTGTCCATACTTTCAGCGAATCGCCTTACCACACTCATTCTCACGCATTTGATGAACCTCTAACGGTGCCACCTACATATTTGTTAAATGCATGGCTAATACGGAAGTTTTGGCCACATATATTATACGAGCGCTCTATCCGACGCTAAGATGATGACATAGTGGCGTTAGCTTGTCACAGCACTATAGATATGCTTCACGTAGAAATCCCATGCGATATTATTATGTATGTAGAATACTAGACATGATAGTCTGTCTTAGACCTGAAGATATGGCAGGACATGATATCTGTAGTGTAGGAATTAACTGAGAGAGTAAAAATTACATTGAACTCATCATCTACATTATCGTTTTACATGAGACCTTTCTGTTCCCCAATACCATAATCTTTACAATCTTACACTGATGATTTTTGATCATTACACATGACACCTAAATTTTATTCTATTAAAAAGAGCAAAAACAGCTCCGGGCCAGCTGTGCCGTCATTCAAAACGGGTGATTGCAGATGTACTTTGAATCCCAAAATCAAACGCTTAGGAAGTAAAATAGTCCAAACAGATTCGTGTCTCATGGGAGGCAGGTTCCGGCTCCAAGTACATGGGAAAAAATATTCGAAGTCAGACTTACAATATTCAAGTTCAGAGAGGTTAACATTTTTTTTACAAGTCATTAATCATATTCTGGCCTGACAGAAAATCCTCTGATGGTTGCTATAACTACTGATAATTGAACTAAGGATTTCAAACATCTATTTTCATCTATTTGTCGTCCAAAATTCGTATTTCAAGGCAAAGTGTGCGGAAAACCCACTTCATGTTCAACTGAACTTGTAAGTGTAAGTTTGGGAAGTCGGTTAGCAATAGCTTGTAAGAGCTGAATGATCGCTTATCACAATCTTGCAGATTTGGGGAGATAAAAAAGGCTGTTGATTGTAAGCTGTAGAGTTGTTAATTTCTACAGCTTAGAAACAGGTTGCTATATATAATATCTATCCAAAGAAAAAGAAATCTGGTGATTTATATTGATATGGTTTAGCGTATTTACCAGCCTCACAACTTTATGGAAAGATTAGTACGTGCAGATCTACGTGAGTGCAAACGACTATCACATCCAAAGTTGGACATTACTTGTTTCATGATAGCAATCATTTCATCACTCCTCCTCACTTTGTACCAAAGATATGGGTGCACAAGTGATTAAATCTCGGTTTCGGTAATGCCTTTGTACATATATCAGCCAAATTTTCAGCTGATGGAACATGTAACAAGATAAGCGATCCATCATCGATCCGTTCTCTAGTAAAGTGATAAGCAATATCAATGTGCTTTGTAGCATCACTCAATCTTGGATTGTGAGCAATATCAATAGCTGAATTGTTGTCCGTAAACAAAGCTGTCGGTATATCTTTGTCAACAAGCTGATGAAGACCACGCACAGTCCAAATGAACTGTTTAGTAGCAAGAGAGGTAGCCATATACCCAGCTTCACAAGTTGAGTGAGCTACTGTACGTTGATTTCTGGACCTCCAGCTAGACGTAAAATTTCCTAGTTGAAATAGATAGCCGGCAAAGCTTCGTCGAGTGTCAAGAAAATTTCCGTATGATGCATCAAAAAAACCATTGAGTACTAAGGGAGATTGAAACTTATATGTTAGTTTAAGACCTCTAGTTCCTTTTAAGTATCGTAGTACTCGTTTTGCTGCTCCTAGATGAGTGGATGATGGGTCCGAATTATATTGTGAGAGATGAGTGACTGTATACGCAAGATCAGGGCGAGTTCCAGTCGCGATGTACATTATAGATCCGATTATTTGCTGATACAGAGTGGTATTGACCCTAGGCTCTCCATTTGCCGCTGCCATGAGCCTTTGGTTTGACTCTATGGGCGTGGATGCTGGGTTGCAATCTTGCATAGAAAACCTATTCAGGACTCTATCGATGTATGCGGTCTGAGACAAGTTGATACCTACACTTGAGTACTCAACTTGAATGCCAAGTATCCAATGGAGTGTGCCCATGTCATTGACCTTGAACTCAGACTTGAGGAGGTTGACCATGTCATCTATGAGTTTTCCTTGATCACCAAATAGTACTAAATCATCCACGTATATAGCAATTATGAGTTTGCCAGTATTATGGATTAAGACACATGGGTCAAAAAAGGTAGAAACAAAACCGTGCGGATTGATAAAATCAACCAATCTGAAATACCACTCTTGGGGTGATTGCTTCAGTCCGTAGATACACCGATTAAGGCGAGCCACATGGTTATCTATCTTGTACCCTTCAGGAAGTTCCATGTAAATTTCTTCTTTTAATACACCGTATAAAAATGCAGTTTTAATGTCGAGCTGTCTAGGTTTCCAACCTTTATTTGCGGATATAGCTAGAAGTAATCGTAAAGATTCAAGCCGAACGACAGGAGCAAAATTTTCATCATAATCGAGCCCTTGGACCTGGGAAAATCCTTTTGCAACATATCTAGCTTTAAATCGTTCGATTTCACCTTCAGCATCTCCCTTGACTATGCAAACCCATTTACCATGAACAACTTTTCACCCTTTTGGTCTTGGACCTAGATCCCACACATTGTTCTCTTGTAGAGATGCCATTTCATCCTGAAAGGCTTTCTCCCAATCCGACCATTGAGATGAGCTTTTTGCTTCACTGTAACTCTTTGGTTCTCTGACATCTGAAATACTAATCAATGCGCTTTCTTCTTCGATACCATCAACCATATTGGCTGATTCAGGTAGACGAGGTGAAGAATGTACACGAGATCTTTTCCACCACTCACCCGTAATCGTGTCATCGAACACAAGAGGTCGTACAGTGCGGCTGGATCCTCTAATTGTTTCCTCATTAGAGTTAATATCAGGCATATGGGAATGTGTAGTGATTTCCGAATCATTTGAAGGATTGTCATTTGAAGGCAAGGCTTCTGACACCTGTTGGTATAGATTATGCTCGACCGTATGAACACTATCACTTGCACAATTTGTATCTGGATGTTCACTTGAAGCACTTTATCCAGAACAACTGATTGTGGTTGTAACAAAGTAGTGATAGGATGTCGCTGGTTTGAGTAAATAACACCAGAGTTGGTGTTATTCTCTTTATCCACATGTGGCGGAAATTTGACATCAACTGAGACAACTACTCTACTATAGTCATGAACGAAAATACGGTAGTGATGTGACACATTAGTGTATCCTACGAATATACCTCTTACAGCTCTTGGCAGCAACTTACAACCTGAAGGACGCTTAGCTTCTGGTATGTGAACAAAGCATGCTCTGCCAAATGGCTGAAGATGTTTAATAGTGGGTTTTACGCCATTGAAGGCCTCAAAAGGTGTCCGCCCACTAACGGAACTATGAGCTATTCGGGTTTTAGTGCATATGAAAGTTTCGACCGCTTCAGCCCATAACCGTTTATTGGTAGTGCTTGATAGTATGGCGCGTATAATTTCGCCGATGGAACAATTTAACCTTTCGGCGACGCCATTAGATTAAGTGGAATAGGGAGGAGTCAAGTCATGATTTATCCCCTTCAGATCTAGGTATTTTGAAAATTTTTCATTTACATATTCACCACCATTATCGGTTCTCAACGATTTTTCTCGACAGTTATTTTGGGTTTCAATCTTGGTGATCATATCAATTGTTGCTTGAACTGCATCAGATTTGGATCTTAAGAGTTGAACCCAACAATAACGAGTTGCATTGTCAACAAATTAAATATAATATCGAGAATTTCAAAGAGATAATATTGGAAACGGACCACATAGATCTGAGTGCAGATATTCTCCTGGTGTAACTGATCTCGATGTTGCTGCATGAGGTTTTCTGTGAGTTGACTTGGACGGAGCACAGGCCTCGCAATGAAAGTCTTTTGGACAATCAGGAATATAATGAGGATCCTGGATTAACTTATCTGTCTTAGATGTTGATGAGGGGGCAGAATGACATAGTGCTTGGTGCCAGAATGAATAGATAAGGCATGCAATTTCTTTATCTGGTGATTTTAACTCTGGAATAACTGGTAAAGAACCACAGAAATTTGCTTCAAGCCAGACTTAATAATCTTTGATTACACGCATGAAATTGCCATCATCTAAAAGTTTATAGCCTTTGGCTCTTTCTTTTCTCCATGAAAAAAGAGGATATTTCAATGAAGGTACATATAATACATCTCTCAGACGAAATGAAGAAATTGATTTGTCTGAGAGTACACAGTTCAAGACCACAGATCCTTTACCAGCTATTATCATCTCCTCCCCCGAACTTGACGTCACAAATCTGGTACATATTGAGAGGTTTTCGAAACGGTCTGGATAGGGACACATGTGAGAAGTTGCACATGTATCAAGGTAGAAGTTTTGTTTACTAACCTTATGTCACGACCTCTTAAGTGACTGCCAGAAGATAAAGGATTGAGTTAGAGCGTGACTTGAGACGTGACGTGGACGTGAGCAGTTGTTTGTTTTTTTTTTTTTTTTTTTTTTTTTTTTTCCTATTTAAGTCTCGGGCCGAGCCCTACGTATCCGAAGATCTGAGACCGGTGGAGCCGGCTAGGTTCAAGTCTAGGACCTGCCCAACTCGTTCGCACCGCGTGAACCGCTACACAAGTAGTAGCTAGTTAAAGTACATTTATTAAACTCCTTTAAGTAAATTCCCAACACCAAAGCCGAAAACTCCAAGTTCCAGAAAAGTTAAAGAAACAAAGGAAAATATATGGTCTAGTCCCTGCACTCCTCGCACTGGTTCCTTTCCTATCATGATCTATGTCATGTTCAAATTTCTTCTTGGTCCACGCTGAGGGCTGTAGACAGAGTCACAGGTTGACTTTCAAAGCAGCCAGTTTTTTGCGCAAATAATTTAAAACTTTCAAGACAATTATGCCCGAGGATATTTTTGATAAATTTTTGGTAGGGCATAGCCCCCCGCAGACGACGAACGTAGTGAGCGTGTCGTCGACAGTGTATGAAGTGGTTAGGAGTAGTCTCCTCCCCGCAAGAACATTCCATTGTCGCACCAAGGTTGTTAAAGCGACGGTGGTGTGCTGCAAAGTTTCCGTGTCCCGTGCGAGCCGCAATAAGTTCAAGCAACAACCGTCGAGGAAGGGCCAGTTCTGGTGGTTTGCGTCTTCGCATCTGGAGATCCAGTTCGCGATACCGCGGTGGACAGGATTCGTCCCAGAAAATATCGAGTAGCGCCTGTCGTTTCTGGTTCATCAAGTGATGAAGGTAAGCTAAGGTGATCGTTTCTGGCTTTACGGCCCGATTAGGTAGCCCACGTAGGGCGGCTCGCGCTGCTGCGTCAGCCTCTTCGTTTCCCTGGATCCCTGAATGTCCCGGCACCCATTTCACCTCCACAACTAAATGTGCCTCTTGTATAAGTGACCGGAATGCGCGGACATCTTTAATGCTTGAGGATGTGTTTCCTGTCAAGACTGCATTTCTGGCTTGTTGGCTATCCATCATCACATTTACTTGTTGTGGCCTTCCCCCTGACCTCCAACGTTCGGCTTCCAAGATCCTCAGCGTCGCCTCTAGAGCCTTCCTTGCCCCAACTATCTCCGCGTCCAGGACCTCTCCCCCGTGGATGATGCCACTTTCCCTTGAGAGAGTCATTCCTCCTCTTTTTAGGACAAACGCCCATGCGGAGCGCCCGTGTCCATCCGAAGATCCATCCGTGTAGGCGCAGATTTCGGAGCTGGGCAGTTTTTCGATCCAACGTTTGCTAGCTTCGAGGTCTGTGTCTTTTGTGCCAAGCTTCGCAAGGTTTATCGGCCCGGGCAAGGGTTCGGCTGGCTCGGCCTCGGGAAGTTCTCGGTAAGCCCGCTGGAGACGAGACATCTGGAGCTCGGGCCGTGCGGATTTCTTGTTCCTTTTCTTGAACTTTTTGGTCCGTCGTTAGGACAGATCGCAGCGCGGCTTCTCAGCGGATGTCGGTCGTCAAGTGTGTTAAGTCTGGCGGCAAGTCGAAGTCGGTTACCCTCAAGGATGTACTTTGATGGTGGAATTCCTCCTTCTCGATGTATCACTACATTCGGTGTTGTCCGTACTACCGGGAGAGCGGCTCTTAGCCCCATTAAGATGGCCTTATCTATCATCTCGCAGGTGCCGGCGATTTGAGGCGTGACTGTTCTTCTTATGGTCGGACGACTCAGTCCAGGCCACCATACTTCTGATCCGAAGGTGGCGACAGGAACGATGCATGTGTCCACTGCTCTCACCAACGCTTTGGGTGCAGCTCCACGATATGTCGAGTTCAAGCGGCGCATGTGCTGGGCTGCTCTGAGCGCTTTTTCGCACCACGTTGTGACGTGGTGTTTGAAGTTGAGACGGGGGTCTAAATGTACTCCCAGCCAGCGAATGTGCTCAGCTGGCTCAATTAGCGTGCCGTTAACCCGGACGCCCACTGCTGTCTCACGACGTCTGCCAGGGAATTGGATGACCTCCGACTTCGCGGTATCAAAGGCGACCGCGTTGTTTTGCGCCCAGTTGAGGAGATGGTCTACCTCGCGCTGCGCTGCGGCGGCCGACTCGGCGGCGGTGGGGCCATACCCAAGGATTCCAACGTCATCAGCGTAGCTGAACCTCAGATTAGCGTTTCCACTGCGCATTGGCTCTGCCATGTATAAAAGGAAGAGGAGAGGTGATATTGGCGATCCCTGAGGAACCCCGCATGTCAACTCCCTCTCGGTGGTGACTCCCCCGTTGTATCGGACTTGTACCCTTCGGTTAGCCAGAAAAGAGCACGTCCAACGCAGAATCGAATCTGGCCACCCTTGTGATTGCATTCTCTTCACCAGGCGGTTGTGGAGTACTGCATCAAATGCACCTTGAACGTCTAGGGCCACAAATGTCGCAGCCCACCCTTGGGAGCTAGCCTCTTCAACATCGTGGACTACGCAGGAGACGAGGTCTGTAGCGGATCGTTTGGGAAGTGCGCCGAATTGTTGGTGGCCGACCACGTCACAGGTAACTGCCAGATGCGCCATACGTTTGGCTAGAAGCCTTTCCAGCCCTTTGCCTAAGCATGATAGTAAAGCGATGGGCCTCCAGCCTTTCACTGTCGTCGGGTCCCGATTTGGTTTCGGGAGCAGTACTACTTCCGCCAGCTTGAAACAGGTTGGGTGTGTACCTAGCTGCATGCATGCCCTAAAGAGTTGTGTCACATGTGGGCCGATCGTCTTCCAACATGCTTCGAGTAACTCGACTGAGACTCCATCTGCTCCAGGTGCTGTGTTTCCGCAGCCAATGGTGTATTTGCGGACATCCTCCTCTGAAATATCGTTGTCCCATGGAATCCGATTGTCGCTGGCCGTAGTACATGGCGGGAGATCGTCTGTTGCCTGGTGTCGTGCGAGAAGAGCATCGCGGAGAATTGTTGCTCGCTCAGCCGGATTCGTAATAAGGGATCCTTCGTGATTGAGTGGTGGGGGAATTTTGGCCTGCCGGGGGCTAGCTGAACGCATGAGCTTAAAGATATCTGCCGCTGTATTCATTGCCTCGATTCGTTGTGTGCAATGCTCTTTCTTGGCTGCTGAGATCGTCTCTCGTAGTTTCTGTGCGGAGGCGGCGCGTAGGCTGGGTGATGTCGCTTCTCGGTACTCAACGCGTGCTGTTTTGCACTTGGAAGTCCACCAAGGGGCAGATTTTCCACGGCCTTTTCCGACTTTGACTCCTGTTGCCTGAATACCGTTTGAAAGTTGCATGCAGAGCTCCTGGGCGTACACTTCCACTTTCTCTATAGTGTCCAGTGTTTGAGGCGGATGGACCCATCTTGCAATAGCTCGAGCAAAATTTGGCAGATTTCCTCGTGGAACTCTAACCTTCAGCGGTTCGGTATCCATGGTAGCTGCTGTTATCGGGACTTGACCTCGGATCGGTAGGTGGTCACTGGTTACGCACTCGCTTCGGTCCACCCATGCCATAGTGTCGCTGATGTTAGTCCACACGAGATCCAGTGTATTCCCTCGTCGCTGTGTCGGTTCGCTGATAATGAGACAAGACAGGTTGTGTCTTTCAGCCCACTTCTCGATTTCTTCGCCCTCTCCATGCCTGTTAGAAGCCCCTGGCTGCCAGGCATCATGAACGGCGTTAAAATCTCCTGCGGCAACCGATTTTGGGGGTGGGTTCCAGTTTACAATCGGTAAGTATGCCGTAGAGTCCTTGGGTGCCTTGTATACGTTGAAGAAGGTGATTCCGTTGACCACTACCCAGCAGTAGTCTCCCGTTGGCGTAGTGCACGGAAATATCTGAGTCGCTGTTATTACCCTATCACTTTTCCTTGTATAGGTCACGGCTCTTGGTCTTACATCCACGCCACCGTATGGTGTGTGGCACGTGTACCCTGGGTGTGACCTAGTTGACTTTTTTCTTTTGTTCCAGCATGGTTCCTGGATGAGAATGACATCGACGCCTAGCTCGTAAGCTTGAGAAAGTGCAATGTCGTGTGTTGATCCTCCTCTGCCTACATTAATTGACATAAAACTGAGAGTAGGAGGGAGACGTGAAAGGGCCCGTGGGGTGCCCTTCACAAGTTGTGCTTGGGGTTAGTGTCTATGACCATAGCTTCGGATGAAGTAGCTTCGGTCGAGAGAACCCCAAATCTGTTATGGGACTTGGCAGCGGACTGGGAAGATTGACTTTGTCCTGCAGAAGCTAATGAGATAGCATCTGCGTGTCTTACGGCTGCTTTAGCTCGAGCTACCGCTGCAAATTCGCGTTGGCTTTGTTTTCTGATGGTCAGAAGCTGCTCTTTAGTGGGTGGGCCGATCCTGGTCGGGCGTGCCAGACAGTCTCGGCTGTCAGATCGGTGTGGGCCTCCGCAGTTACGGCATTTAGTGTGCGCTTTACACTCGGCAGAAGAGTGCATGGTGGAGGAGCAATTCCAACAGGCAGGAGCACGAGAGCATCCACGGGTGCCATGAAATTGTAGGCAACGTTTGCACTGTTGCACGGTTTGACGAGGTTGATGTCGCACTGCGATGCCAGACTAGTCGAATAATCGGAATCCTGGTCGTGGAGCGGACGTTCTATCGAATTGGGCCAGCCATGACTGGTAGGGTGCTCCCTCTTTACTTTTTCCGTGTGGACGAACCTTGACCGGAACTGTATTGGTTACTCTTGTGATTTCATTTTTAACCATCTCTTCCGTGATATGAACCCTGCCAAGAATGGATATTATGGCCACTGGAACTGTGGAAATTCGGAATACGACCAGGTCGGATGCCTTTTCCAGCTTGGCTCCAATGGGGGCAAAAGATTCAGCCAAATCTATCAAGATTTGACGAGTTTCTTCATCTTTTGCTCTGAGTGCAAAGCCAGTTGGGACACGATAGACGTGGTCGATTGTGGTTGGCGGGAGGCTAAGGAGTTGCCCTACAGCTTCTCGAACGCCAGTCGGAGAGAGTTTGCGCCAGTCATGGTCTTTCCCGAGTCGGAGGAAGAGCCTTTCGTCTTGCGTGGAGGGAGCTACTAGTTTTGCCGGTATTTGGGGTGCATTTATCTGCTTGAGTGGCGTGCGTCCAACGTTTACCGGTGTGGAGGATTGTTTTTGACCCCTGCCGGTGACTGTGGCCCATGTCGCTTTGGCAGCAGGCTTTGGAACCACTGGGTTGACTACTTGCGTGGGGAGTCTGCTTCTTGGACCAACTGAGGGGCTTTCTCGGGAGATGGCATCCGCTGGGCGAGGAGGTAGGATTGGTGGGGATGATCCTGGTCCCGTTGTCAAAAATTGAGCTATTGCTGCTCGGATATAGGATACCATAGAGTTTATGTATTGTTCATTCTGATCAGTGGTCAAAGGCGAGAGGGCAGTTTCAGCACCGGTGGTAGCCATAGAGCACAAGAAGAAGTTCGCAGCATATTGCGCCTGTCGACGCTCTTCTGCTTCCATTGCTCTTCTTAGTTCTAAGGGGAGTTGGGTGCCACTAGTCACATGGCGGGACTCTGGGGCCACCCTCTTGCCGTCCGATGTGGGTTTTCGGGGCATTTTTGTACTTGAGGAGGAGTTTGACGCTCCTGTCGCGTTTTTATTGGTATTTCCAGGCTCTTGTAAGGACCCGTTTATGACTGGCCGCCTTGGTGCAGGCACAGCAATTCTTCTTTCCGAGGTTCCAGCAACTTTGGCAGTCCTCTCGCCTGCTAAAGTCTTTTCTTTCTCCAGACTTTTATCTGCTGGTACTTTTTCTTCATCTCCTTTGGTGGAGGCAGCCCATTTTGAGTCGGATAGACCCTTTTGTATAAAGGCGTCAATGACACAATCTTGCATTTCTGTGTCCTGAGATCCTTTCTCGAATTCTTCGATCTTTTTACGGATGTCGATTTCCATCTTATTCTGGTCGATCATGTTTTCTGTCATCCCCCTAGTCTTCAGGCGGTTTCTCATAACCCTGTGGGCTCTGTCAATTGTTGCTTTGTGACGCGCTACACGCGACACCTTTGTCGGCCCCGACGCCATTTTTAATAACGGGGAGTACCGCACAATATCAAGTGAGTGTTAGATGAAGTGTGAATCAAGGGATTGGAAGGGCTTGGGGTAAGTTCTCATCAATACGGAATTGTTAGTTTGTTTGTTTGTTTGTTTGTTTGTTTGTTTGTTTGTTTGTTTGTTTGTTTGTTTGTTTGTTTGTTTGTTTGTTTGTTTGTTTGTTTGTTTGTTTGTTTGTTTGTTTGTTTGTTTGTTTGTTTGTTTGTTTGTTTGTTTGTTTGTTTGTTTGTTTGTTTGTTTGTTTGTTTGTTTGTTTGTTTGTTTGTTTGTTTGTTTGTTTGTTTGTTTGTTTGTTTGTTTGTTTGTTTGTTTGTTTGTTTGTTTGTTTGTTTGTTTGTTTGTTTGTTTGTTTGTTTGTTTGTTTGTTTGTTTGTTTGTTTGTTTGTTTGTTTGTTTGTTTGTTTGTTTGTTTGTTTGTTTGTTTGTTTGTTTGTTTGTTTGTTTGTTTGTTTGTTTGTTTGTTTGTTTGTTTGTTTGTTTGTTTGTTTGTTTGTTTGTTTGTTTGTTTGTTTGTTTGTTTGTTTGTTTGTTTGTTTGTTTGTTTGTTTGTTTGTTTGTTTGTTTGTTTGTTTGTTTGTTTGTTTGTTTGTTTGTTTTTTTTTTTTTTTTTTTTTTTTTTTAATTTAAGTCCAGGGCTAAGCCCTTTTTCTCCTTGGAGTCATGGACTGGTGTACACGGCTAAGATCATGTCTAAGACACGCCTAACTCGGTCCCACCGCGTGAACCGCTCCATAAATAGTAGCTCGTTATATACAATTAACACAAACCCACCCCAACCCAACTCCACAATCAAACACCCACTTCCCAAAACATATGAAACACATAATATCAATTCGAAGTCCAGAAAACGCAACTTCTCATCCCGTTTCCCTTCATGCCATGCCTTTGCAATGGCTAATTCATCCGGTCCCCGCTGAGAGCAGTGGATGGGTCAGTAGTTCGGCCCTCGAAACAGCCAGTTTCCTGCGCAAATATGGTGAAGCTCTTAAGGCATTTGGGCCCAAGAAGCTTATTGACGAAGTCGTTGTGAGACATTGACATCCTAAGCTTACGCGTAATATTCGCGTGAAGTCTACAGTGAATAAAATGGGTCGGAGTAGTCTCCTCCCCGCAGGCACATTCTAATTGTGCGCCAGAGTAATCGAATCGTCGGTGGTATGCCGCGAAGTTACCGTGTCCCGTACGTGCTGCGATCAGTTCACGAAGCAAGCATCTTGGGAGAGCTAGCTCTGGTGGCTTTCGTCGTCGCATAAGTAGGTCCAGATCCTGATATCGAGGTGGACATGACTCTTCCCACCAGTCATCTAGAAGTATGTGTCGTCGCTGATTCATCAAACGACGAAGGTAGGCTAAGCTAATGAATTCCGGTTGCGAATTCTTGTTGGGTAGGTCACGTAGAGCAGCTCGAGCAACAGCATCTGCCTCTTCGTTCCCCTGGATCCCTGAGTGTCCAGGTGCCCAGATTAGCTGTACCTGAGCTTGCTGTGTTAGTATCCGGAATTGCTGAACATCTTCCAGGCTTGACATAGAGACTCCTGTCTCCAATGCTTTTATTGCTTGATGGCTATCCAACAATACGTTGATTTGCTCCATCATACCCCCTGTCGTCCCTTGTTCCTCCTTAGCGGACCTAAGCGCAGCCTTCAGAGCTTCCCTTGCCCCTATAATTTCGGCATCTAGCACTTCCCCTCCGTGCTTAATGCCGCTTCCCTTGAGGAAAGTCCTTCCTCCTCTCTTCAGTACGAACCCCCAGGCGGAGCGTCCGTGTCCTTCTGAAGATCCATCCGAGTAGGCACAGATGTCTGAGCTCGGGATGTTGTCAATTCGTCGTTTGTAGGTATCCTTTCCTACCTCTTTCGAGATTTGGCTCTTATAGTAATTTGGTGGTGGTAAGTTTATGGCGGCCTCGGCTTCCGGGAGCTCTCGGTAGGCACGCTGGAGACGTGACATCTGTATTTCTGGACGCCGTGATGGAATCCGTCTCTTTTTATATTTTTGTGTCCCTACGTTTGGGCACACAGCGGCCCGAATCCTCAGAGGATGCCGATCGTCAAGCGATTGAAGTCTACCTGCCAATCGTAGACGGTTCCCTTCGAGTAAGATCTTTGCAGGAGGAATTCCTCCTTCTCGATGGATGACCACATTTGAGACCGTCCTTACTGTCGGGAGAGCAGCTCTAAGTCCCGTGAGGATGGCTTTGTCGATCATATAGCAGAGATTAGTGGTGGACGAAGTGACAATACCTCTCTGAGTCGGACGTTTGATACCCGGCCACCAGACATCTGCTCCGTAAGTTGCGACCGGTGTAATGCACGCATCTACGGCTCTAACTAGTGCCGCTGGGGCTGCTCCTCGGAAATTCGAGTTGAGGCGTCGCATGTGATGAGCGACGTTTAATGCTTTCGCACACCATGTAGTAACGTGGTGTTTGAAGTTGAGGCGTGGATCCAAGTAAACCCCAAGCCAGCGGATTTGTTCGGACGGTTGGATCAGTGTATGATTGATCATAATACCAACACCAGATTCTCGGCGGCGTCCAGGAAATTGTATGACCTCAGACTTGTTTGTGTCAAAGGCAACAGCATGTTGACGGGACCATTCAAGAAGATGATCTACCTCACACTGGGCAGCGGTGGCTGATTCCGCAATGGTGGGGCCGAATCCGAGGATACCAACGTCGTCGGCATAGCTAAATCTCAAGCATGGGTTGCCGCTTCGCATTGGCTCGGCCATGTAGAGAAGAAAAAGGAGTGGTGATATTGGTGAACCTTGTGGTACACCGCAAACCAATTCTCTTTGTGGCGTTATCCCTCCAGTATAGCGGACTTGAACCTTTCGATGTGAGAGAAATGATGTTGTCCACCGAAGTATATAGTCCGGCCATCCCTGGGCCTGCATTCTCCTCACTAGGCGGTTGTGAAGAACGGCATCGAAGGCGCCTTGTACGTCCAGAGTCACAAATGTGGCAGCCCACCCCTGAGAGCGAGCTTCTTCGATATCATGCACTACACAGGAGACCAGATCGGTTGCTGATCGCTTCGGTATTGCACCAAATTGTTGGTTGCCAATCACGTCATAGACCACCGCAAGATGTGCCATCCTTTTCGCAAGTAGTCTTTCTAGTCCTTTACCAAGGCATGAGAGAAGTGCGATCGGTCGCCAACCCTTTACCGTCGTCGGGTCTCGATTCGGCTTCTGTATAAGGACGACCTCGGCTAACTTAAAACAGGTCGGATGTATGCCGAGTCTGATGCAAGCCCGGAAAAGTTCAGTAACGTACGGTCCAATGGTATTCCAGCATGTTATTAGGAGCTCCACCGAGACTCCATCAGCACCAGGTGCCGTGTTTCCAGAGCCAATTGTACATGCGCGAACTTCTTCTGGGGTTACCTCGACGTTCCAAGGGATACGGTTATTGCTCTGGGTGGTGCATGGAGGGAGATCGTCTGAAGCTTCGTGTCGTGCAAGTAGTGCGTCTCGCAGGATTGTTGCCCGCTCAGCCGGGTCAGTAACTAGCCTTCCATCATGAAAAAGTGGAGGGGGACAGCTTGCTCGACTCGAGGAGGGGGTTTGCATGAATTTGTAAACGTCAGCAGGAGTGGTCATAGCCTCAATCTTGCGAGTCATGTACTCCTTTTTGGCTTCCTTAATGGTAGATCGAAGCTCCTTTGCCTTAGAGGCTCGCGCTGGGTAAGCAGTGGTTGCACGATACTCAGAATGGACGGACTTGCACTTGGGTGTCCACCATGTTGCCGCTTTGCCTTTGCCTTTCTTTGGTCGAGTCCCCGTCGCTTTGATGGCATTCGACAGGTGGAAACAGAGATCTTGGGCGTAGTTTTCTACCTTTTCGATTGAATCTAACTCAGGAGGTGGGCGAGTCCATTGATAGATTGCATGGGCATACCTCGGTAGATTTTTCCTCGGTACCTTGATTTTTCCCGGCTCTGGGTCCAAGTCTTTTGTCGTAACTGGCACAAAGCCTCGTAGAGGAAGGTGGTCGCTAGTCATGCACTCGCTGCGGTCAACCCAGGCACGAGTGCCGCTGATGTTAGTCCACACAAGATCTAACGTATTACCTGCTCGATGAGTTGGCTCACCAATGATGAGGCATGATAGGTCGTGTCTCTCTGCCCATCTCTCTATTTGTTCGCCTTGTCCATGAGGGCTAGTGGCGTTCGGTTGCCAGGCCTCGTGTACTGAGTTGAAATCACCTGCTGCAACGGTCCCTCGAGGTGGTTCCCAGCTGATGATTGGTCGTATTGCTGTTGAGTCGTTCGGTGCTTTGTACACATTGAAAAATGTAATTCCGTTAACTAATACCCAGCAGTAGTCTGCTGTCGGTGTTGTGGAAGGGAATATCTGCGTAGCTGATACTACCCTACCGCTGTTTCGTGTGTAAGTCACAGCCCTCGGTCTTACGTCGACTCCGCCATGTGGTATATGACAGATGTATCCAGGGTGTGACTTGGTAGTCTTTGTGCGTTTGTTCCACAAAGGCTCCTGTATTAGCAAAACATCAACGCCTAGCTCATAAGCTCGGGAAAGCGTGATATCCTGCGTTGCTCCTCCTCTTCCTACATTGATTGACATAAAATTTAGGGTAGGTGGGGGGCGGGAAGGGACTCGTGGGGTGCCCTTCATAATTGAGTTCGGGGGTTATTCTCCCCAGAGTCTTCTGCGTCAGGCAGAGTTAAGTCTTCCGCGAGAACTTCGAACTGATTGGAAGATGAGATCGCTGGTAGGCTGGTTGTCGTCTGTTTTTCAGCTGTAGCGGCAGCCTCGGCCCGTCTAACGGCGGCTTTTGCTCGAGCTACGGCAGCAAATTCGCGTTGACTGGCTTGTCGAATTGTTACCATTTGTTCTTTGGTAACTGGACCAGACCGAGTTGGGCGAGCCAGACAGCTACGACTGTCAGAGCGGTGAGGTCCTCCGCAGTTTCGGCATTTGGTGTGAGCCTTGCAATCGGAAGTGGAGTGCATTTTGGACGAGCAGTTCCAGCAGGCTGGTGCGCGAGAGCATCCTCGGGTGCCGTGGAACTCCAAGCAGCGTTTGCATTGCTGCACAGTACGTTGCGATTGATGTCGTACTGCGACACCGGATTCGTCAAACAGACGAAAGCCGGGTCGGGGCGCAGAGGCTTTTTCAAAATGGGCCAACCACGATTGAAAGGTAGCGCCAAGTCGACTTTTTCCATGTGGTCGTACCTTGAGGGGTATGGTATCGGTGACCCTTAAAATCTCATCTCGAATCAGCTCTTCAGAGACTATGAGTCTGCCCATGACAGTATTCAAGGCTAAGGGGACCGTGGAAATTCGTAAGACCACCAAGTCGGATGCTTCTTCCAGCTTCGCTCCCAGAGTGGTGAAAGCTTCAGCCGAGTCCAACAGAGACTGGCGAGTTTCTTTGTCTTTTGCTGTTAGTCCGAAACCTGAGGGAACTCGGTGGACATGTTCGATTATGACAGGTAAGAGGCCGAGGTGTTTGGCTACAGCTTCTCGAACGCCAGCTGGGGAGAGTTGACGCCATTCGTGATCTTTGTCGAGTCTTAGGAAGAGTCTCTCGTCTTGTCGGGGAGAGGCTGTTGTTTTCGCTGGTGCTCGGTGAGGAGAGGGCCGCGTAGATGGCGCGCGACCAGAGTTAGCAGAACCCGAGGAGATTTGTTGTCCTCTTTTCGTAACTGTGGCCCATGATGATTTGGGACCTGGCTCTGCCGTCGTCGGTTCGATAATCTGTACAGGTTGTCTGCTGGTGGAACCGGCTGGAGGGTTTTCCCAAAAAGTGACGTTATTGGCAGGGCGAGGAGGGCGAGGAGGTAAGTTGGGTGAGACCCCCGGTCCCATTGTCATGAACTGCGCAACTGCTGCTCGAAAGTGAGCTTTCATGGCGTCGACGTATTGTCTGTTGCCTTCATTGGCCAGAGCAGAGAGGGCGTTTTCTACACCATTGATGGCAGCAGTGCACAAAGTAAGGTTTGAAGCAGTCTGTGCTGCTCGGCGCTCTTCGGCCTCAATCATTGAGCGGAGTTCGAGAGGTACTTGATCGGCCCTAGTTGGATTGCCAGTGCTGCTTGTCGGTCGATTGGTGATCTTAACACTATCTTTTGTCCCTGTTGCATTTTTCGGGACGACGGGAGAAACTTTCAGTATCTTACGCACTGCGGGACCTGTCGGCTCGGCCTGTGTCGATGGTACTTTCTTGGAGACGTTCGTAGTCTCAGAGGGTGGGTTGGCGGGGGTTTCTGATGCAGGTCCTTGACCGACTAGCCTGAGATTTTCAGCATCAGTCATTTCAGTATCATTGGGGAAGGAGGACTTCCCCGGAGTAAAGGCCTCTGACGCAGGGGGAGCTTGGGAATGTTGCGCGAGGCCTTGAATTTTGGGTGCCCTACGGGCTCGTTCTCTGGCAGTCTCAGCTGCAGGTTGGTTCTTTTTCACCGCCGGCATGTCGACCAAGCCTTGCGGCAGCGCACAAACGAGGAGAAGGGTTTCACGATAGTTGAAGAAGAGGAGAGGAAGGGAAATTGG
>JAPWIX010000030.1:600000-823555 GCA_028751805.1 Podosphaera xanthii | reverse complement strand
AATCGAATCCACCGCTGCTTAAAACATCAAACATCATCATATTCGACCTAATGACATTCATCATCAGTTGTTTGTTCTTGGAACAGATCGCAATATCACTAGGTACATCTCAATTCGAGTTCTAAAACAGCCTTTTACAAGCTTTAGATAGTTCATCTGCACGCCGACGCAGTCTTAACAAAGGTTCAAGACAGAAATAACTCTAATAATCTGCTAAAAAATAAGTAAAATGACAATTGGCTTCAGACGACGCACAACTAAAGAACGCACAGAAAATCTACATGCTTGAAAAAGTATAAAGAAAAGATCTAATTCAAAACCATCCTGTTTTGAAAGCCGATTGCTAACACTTACCTAGGACATATTCGTCACTTAAAAATTACATTCAACTTCGACAGCTTAAAATCACGTTAAAAACCATTACCAAAAGATCTCCTCAGAGACAACAGTTGCATTTCCATCAAAAGGAAATTTCTCAGTCAGGAATTTTGAGAAATATCATGGTCAATGTGATTGAAAAGACATTAGCTACATGCATTTGAAATCTTACATAGAAACTTATCACTAACAGCTTATGCTGTAGGAAATGAGCACACAATCCTTAACGGACTCGACTGGATACCATTGGCGCCCTCAATTATACCCAGAACCACCTCCAGGAGGAAACACTTTTCAATCACTTCACCAAGTCTCGGACTCTATAAGGACATTCGTAATGATTTCCTCCCAATGACTTTTAAATTTGCAAAACCGACGTAAAAGCGAAGCTTTCCAAAACGTATAATCCAATTATTCTTGAACATTGTGAAACTAACAAGTAAACGAGTAGAGAGTAATTGAATTGTGGCTAAAAATATTAACGTGATTTGTAATCGAAAAAACGGCGTAATGTAAATAGCTAAAATTATAATAATTAAACGTTTTTACAATGTATAAATAGAAAAAATACAAATTTTCTGCTATTTATAATTTAATCGTAAATATTTACGCAAATATGAAATTGACAAATTAATATTCAAATTAATCATACACAATTATTCAAGCATAATATTTATGAAACGATTGCGCAGACATAATTAATACGAAATGATAGTTTCTGTGCTATTGTAACCATGGCAACTTTAGCCTTCGGTTTAAATCGTATCCATGGCAACTATATATTCGGGTTAAATTTGTCTCCATGGCAACATATTTTATTCGATTAATATAATAACAAGGGTACTTTCCTAGACACATTATGGAAATTTTATATAAATTCATTTTCGAATTATGCCAACATTATTTTAATCAACTCATAAATATAACCATGGATACCCTCTGATTCTGTAATTTTTTCTAAAAATTTAAGACCCAGGTTTATCCATGATTGAAATTTAAGAATATCATAATTTCAAGTAGGGATAGCCCTGATCTAAAGTCATATTCAAATAATTCATAAATTAGGATAACGTTCATAAGTTCAAACTTATTGCCTGGGTTTATCCAATGAGCTACCCTGTAATATTAATATTTATGACGAATTCTACACGTGTAGGGATACGCCTAGCATGGCAATTTTTGAACAATGAATCAAAGTAGGGGTATCCCTGATTCGACACACTTATATGCAGAAAAGTCATCATGGATAGCCCTGACAATAATTTATTTCCAAAATTAATACCTCAAGGGATATCCCAGTCTGTTAGATGATTTATGCAAAATCGTATTAGGGGTATCCTTGAAAATAAATCCAAATATGCAGAAATGCTAATTACATCATCCCTGACTTAAGTAAAACCCATTCTCAGTTGTTAGCATGGATATACCTTACAAGTTTTTTTTTCAAGGTATTATACTTAATGGTGTCCCTGATCGGATTATGAATTATGAAACCTGTTATTTTAAATGATCCCTAACAAACAATTGCCCCATGTATACACGCCAGCAATGCTATCCCAGATATATTATTGAGCTTTTATAACAGATATGACAGCATTTCGTACCTGAATCGAATTTTACTTCATGCATTTTTACAATCATGGGTATGCCACTGGGAACTTTTATACTATATAAAATTATTTTATCTCATTTAATTAACATCCGTATAAACCAACGACCACTGATATTAACATCCTTCTGATTACTTAATTAATCGGTCGCAGTGAATTAGTTAATCTATCAGAGGCATGACTGTACCTTTCTACACATGAAAAATTTATTTGCATTACTGCTGCAACTCAGAATGTAATCCCCCATCGTACATTTGAAATTCACAGTTGTTACAACATGGTTACGGGAAACGTTTGTCGCGACGTGCTATCGTTATTATGATTGTCAAGTGTAGGAGACAACTCTAGGGATAATTTTATGTGAATTTGTCAACGAGGCAGTTCGTCAATAACGATATCACACGACGCTGCATAATTAAGCGCGATCCATCAAGTTCAATCTGAGTTCCGCCCCTTGCTGATAGTAAGCAGGGCTTTTATTAGCAGAATACTATCACAGAAATACATAGTTAAGGATCCACCAACGCGGCAATTTGTCAATAACGATATCACACGACACTGCATATTTAAGCGCGATGCATCAAGTTCAGGCTGAGTTCCGCCCCTTGCTGATAGTAATCAGGGCTTGCATGGTCGGAATTCATTCACAGTGATACTATATTGTGGAGCCATTCATGTAAAACAACTTCTTATATAACATGCCTTATCGCTGAAGAGGACCTGGGAAGTCAAGGGTAGTTCACACCCATGCTAAAATAAGCTTGAGGGTTATAGCGGCGATATGAACATGGCTCCTTCATTATTAATCCGTCATCTCAACAGATTGACTTACAAGGATACATTTTTCTGGATCTATCTACGCGTCCTATAAACTCACACCTGTAGATATTGGCAAACCCATTGCGACGTCATTACGCCACACCTACTAAAATTGGCAGTTTGTGGATCGAGCCTTTTAAATGTGGTTTATTAATTCTCACCTTCAACACGCAACATAGACGCATCCCGTGATAATGATTTAAGGTATTGGATAATCGGATACAAAGAAATAAGATGCGATAATTAGTTGTCGTTTTGCAATCATACTCAATTTTTCCCGCCGTTCGAAACACGTAGTTTGTGGTAATTTTAATTACGGGTGCTACACATTGTTTGCTTAATATAAAGCGAGTGAGGAACCTAATATTCGGATTCTTTTAAATATCAATCGAAATTTTACCATACAATAAAATGGCAAGGTCAAAGTTGCTCTATTCAGCCGGCGCAATCATAAGGGTCAGTTTGTGGTTCAGAGTCTTTTTTTTTTTTTTCCATTTACATCCTTTATTAGTCTAAGACTATGTAGGATGTGCATCTAAGATACATTTATAATTTCCTTGCTTGAATATAAAAACCCATATATACCATTCTAATGAACCCTGGAGTAACACTGACTCAATGAAATAACTGCATATAATACCTGCATAGAATAATAACCCTTAAATAAAGAAATATTTGCTTAGCCCAAACAATTTATTTAAATCTTCCAATTTATCTTTCAATCAGCTGTCCTCTTTTGCCTCACCCTTCTTATTCCTGGTCACTATACCACCTCCTTGTTGAGATTTTTGTCTTTATGATAAATTCAGTAGTTGCCTCTAATCCTTTACTAGTGTGTAGAAGTAAAGGCATTGTCAATCTGATTCCCTTAAATCTTTCTTTCATATCTTTTCTTTCTCTAGAGTACCTACTACATTGGAGTAATAAGTGCCTTGGTGTCTGCTTAGCTCCACAACTGCAGAGTTCATTTGTTGTTCTACCTATTCTTTTAAAATAAGCATTAAAGTATCCATGCCCAAGTTTGAGTCGATAAAAAGCTGAGCTAATCTGCTTTTTAATACCCCTTCCTAACCAAGGTGTCTTCCTAAGGATCCAATTATATTGCTTGGAGTACGTTGAGGAATGCCCTGTCTGTGGCTGACTGTAGGCATCTAAAACATTCTGCCATTCTTCTATTTTGAGTATTTCTATTTCTTTTTTAATTCTGCTGTATGTAAGTGGTATCAATGTTTCATTTTCTTGTTCAAAGAATGACGCTTCTTTGGCTAATTTGTCTGCTGTGTCATTTCCATAAATATCCAGATGAGCTGGAACCCATTCTAGAGTAATTTTAATCTTTTCTCTGCAAGTTTTTCTGCTGCAATCATAGCCCTCCTTATCCATGACTGGCCAGGTTTATCATCAGCTGACTTCAGTCTTTGAAGTGCAGCTTGACTGTCAGAATAAATAACTATGTGCTCTTCACTTTCTTGCTGTTGAGCCACATCTTCTAGAGCCAGAGTAATAGCTTCTAACTCTCCATCAAATACTGTACAGTCTGGTCCAATGTTTTTCTGGTAGAGTATTTTTCTAAGTTATTCTCTATTTTGAGGCAAGCAATTCCAACTCCTTTTCCTTCTTGGCTCCAGGAGGCGTCAGTATAAAAAATTGCCTGGTTTAGGCACCATGAATCTTGAAGCTTGGTTTTATGATGTTTGGCTTGCTCTTCCTTGCTAAGTCCTGAAATAATAACTTGATAGGGTAATTTCCTTTTCCAGGGGGGGTAGAAGTTAGAGATTATTTTCTCCCTATGGCTTAGGTCTAGTTTCTTTGGTAGAGAATCTTGAACTTTTTCAATTTGTAGAGTTTCTCTAATTAGATCTTCTTTGTCTGGGTCCACAAAGTTAAGCTCTTGATTTAAGGCCTTTGTTAGTGGATGGTTCCTAGAAAGAGCCAGTATTCTTATAGCATATTTCCGCCTATTTTGCTTCAATCTAATTGCTGGTGGACATAAGCAGGCTTCAACTTCCATTGGCATTATTGGAGAAGTTTTAAAGCAGCCTAAGATCTTTCTCACTGCTATATTTTGGAGTCCTTGTAGCTTTTCTAGGAAATGTTTCTGGCCCCTCCACCATACCTGGCTTGCATAGTCAGATACGCTTATTACACAAGCTAAATAGAGCTGCCTCATAGCTATGTGGCTTAGGCCCTTTTCCGTGTTGGTTAATCTTGCCATCCTCTGGAAGGCTTCTTTTGCTTGTGCCACCCTAGTATCAACATGATACTTAAAGGATAAGGCTTGGTCAAACCAGATTCCTAACCATTTGACCATGCTTTTTGGAGAGACTACAGAACCATTTGGGAGGGTCAGACTGTAATCCCGGCTTGCTTTTGAGTTCTCATAATGGATGAGATCAGTCTTTTCCATATCAAATTCAACTGCAGAGTCCAGTCCTAATTCATGCAGCTTTTTTGCCTCCCTCTCTAAGATCTCTACATTCTTCTTAAAGCTTGTAGATGAAGCTGTTAGAGAAATATCATCAATGTATGACATAAAGGTGACAGAATTTGATGTAAACATTTCCCTTATATAAATCAAGAATAGTATTGGAGAGATGGGACTACCCTGAGGTATTCCAGTTTCAATATCTGTGAATTCTTCTGATTCTCCATCAAAGGCTAGTTTAAGTTTTCTTTGACTTAGAAATGTTGATACCCAACTCAGCAGGCTAAGAGGTAGCTTAAGTCTGCTCATAATTCCTAAAAGTTGGTTCCTAGAGACATGGTCAAAGGCACCCTTGACATCTAGAAAGAGGGTGGAAGTCTTCCTTTAGCTGCCTTTTCAGTCTGTATTTTATTGACTAGAAGTAGGCAAGCATCTACTGCTGACTTTTTTAATCTACCTCCTATCTGAGAGGGATCTAGAAGGTTAGTAGTCTCTGCTAAGTAGCCCAGCCTTACAGCACTAATCCTCTCTAGAGCTTTCCCAAGGCAATTTAGCAATGAGATAATTCTATAGGCTTTTGGCTGAGAATAGTCTGGCTTGCTTGGTTTTCTTAGCACTATTCCTGTAGCTTGTCTCCAACAGGCTGGCTGATATCCAAGGTTGAAATATAAGGAATAGATCTTGAAGAACCACTCCTTATTGGCTTTATATGCATGTTTGATAATTTCCCAATTAATTTGGTCTGGTCCAGGTGCTTTCCCCTTTGAAAGGTGACAGCAAGCCCTCTCTAGCTCTGATTGGGATAACTCTGGCCATTCCCACTTTCCTTCCTTATGAGATGCCCAGTCGAGAGGAACTGTCACTGGAGGATTTGGAAATAACTTTTGTCTTAGAGCTTCAGACTTTTCAGAAAATGTTGTCTTTAAGTTTCCATTGCTGTCTTGAATAGAAGGTAGTTTGCTAAATTGTTGATTCTTAGTAAAAGCCAAGGCTTTGTAGATAGTAGAGGGATCCTCTCCTTCCAGAAAAGCATTCCAATGATTTTTCTTAGCTGTCTTGATATCTTGGAAATATTGGTTTCTTGCATCTAGGTAGTTTCTTTTTTTCTGCATGTTTGCAGAGTCAGCATAGAGGAGTCTCTGGGTCCTCATCATTTTTTTCCTTCTCTCTTTAAGCTGCTCTGTCCACCATGGCTTTGGATTAGGTCCTGATCTTTTCTTTGGTATAGATTTTTCTGCTGCTTGAAGTATAATCTGGGTCATTTCCTGGCCCATTTTGTCTAGTATTGATTGAACTCCTAAGATATTATAAATAATATCTTTAGTAGAAACTCTGGCTAGGTCTATAAATACTTCAGGCCTGAAAAATTCTGACTCCTGGAATAGTTCTTGACTAATCTTTTCAAACTTTGACCAGTCTGCCTTATCTGTCTTAAAACCCTGGGACAATGCTGTGTTTTGACCTGGGATATTGGCCTGTTTCAAGACTGTGAATAGAATTCCTTGATGGTCTGACCCTGTGTCAATTGTTTGCCAATCTTGGATTAATTTTTCTGTCTGGTTAGTTCCAAGGGTGAGGTCAATAACTGAAGGACAGCTCATATGTGGTCTATAAAAGGTTCCCACTCCAACAGTATTTACCACCACTAGACCTTGTTCTTCAAACCATAATTTTAAGCTATCTGCCTGAGTTGATTTAGGGTAGAAAGGATCCCAATCTGGGTGATGTTCATTGAAATCTCCCAATACTATGCTCTTTGTTGGAATTTTCATGCCTTCTTTAAACCTTTCAATTGTTGTAAGATTATTCTCTTGACATTGATTTTTTGATTATATATGTTAGTAAGAATAATATGATAGTCCTTGGTCTGGATATTCCTAGATATCATATCTGCATCCTCAGGGAACCCTGGAATGCAGCTAACTTGAGGGTTAAATTTTTTCAATATATAAAACATGGTCCTAGGTCTTATTTTTGGATCTCTTAGGAGTGGAAATATTTGGATAAAGCTGGGGTGTGAAATTGACTTGACATCTTGATATGTATTTCCTTCTCTCAAATTTGGTGTCCATGGTTCTTGCACTGCCACTATTCCTACCCCTAGCTCTAATGCTAGTTGTAGGGTATTTTCTGTTGCCTGTATGCTTCTGTTCAAGTTAGATTGTAAAACTTTGAGTTGTCCTATCATAAAGACTCCTCTCTTTCAGTCCTAGTTTCTAGCTGCTCCTTTGCTACTCTTTCTTGAATAGCTTTTCGAAAGGGGCAGTCCTCCTTGTCAGCTGTGTGGGACCCTGAGCAGTTAGAGCACTTAGGAACTAGGTGAATGCATCTCTTTCCAATTACTTTGCATGTTGAACAGCAATGTTTTTGAGTAATATGTGGACCAGCACATAGCTGGCACTTAACTTCCCATCTGCATTGTTTTTCCAAATGTCCATATCCTTGGCACTTTGGACACTGGCTTGTAACAGGTGTGTTGACATACCTCTCAGCCATCAGTGATCTTCCTCCTATAATCAACCTCTGTCTAATTGCTTGTTTAGCCTCTGCTTCAGTTTCAAAAGCTACTACAATAGAGCCTGCTACTTGATTTTTTCTTCTTTCTTCTGAGGTTATCCAATATGGCATGCCTATAATCTTCATTCCATTATTAAAGACAGCAATTTCTTCACCAATGCTGCTCAAATCCTCCATTGATGCAAATTCAGTGGTTGGCACACCATGAATAACCACTTTGTGCCAGGGCTCATCTTTGATAGCAGTCACATGTGGTGCTAAGTTCCTCCAAATATCAACTTTCTATAATAGAAAATCAGCTGAATATGCTTCTGTTGTTGTCAAGGCTATGTTTTCTTTTCTAGTACTAGAGACTATAGAAATCACTGGTCCCTTGACTCCACGTGATTTAAAAGCCTGATTGATCTTGTCTCTAACTTGTAAGGGGAAAAGCTTTGTCTTGTAGTGTTGTCTTGAAGTAGAACAATTCTGTTTGACTTCTTCTGCTTTAGTGCTGTTTTCTTGTGCTTGACTTGAGTCCATTCCTTGTCTTGTCTAGCTCCTGGGGTAGCTATCTTACTCCAGAGTTTAGGAGTTGTACTAGATTGGCCTTGAGTATCTTGTTGGGATAGTGTATTGGTTGAGGTTTGGTTAGTTAAATTTACTTGCTGCTGCAAAATTCCTGTCTTGAGGGTAGGTCCTTGGCTGGCTGGGTTATTTCCTTTCCTTGCAGAAGTCTCCAGCATTTGAGCAGTGTTTTCTAGTCTTTGTAATTGTGCTGTTAAAACTGAGACATCCCTAGGTAGGTTGCCATCTTTCTCCATATATTCCCTGAAAATATTTAATAGATCAAGGATCTTTGTCTGTTTAGCTCTAGATTCTGCCATGTGTGCTGCCTTAATTAAAAAATCTCTGGCAGTAGCAATGCAATCATCAGAGCCATTGATAAGCTCTGTAACTTTGATTGTTCCTGGTCCAGTATGTTTCTTTGAAGCATTTTCTGAAAAGTTTACTTTTCTTTTTTGGCTAGTACCTGACATCTCTGGTTGTAACTTCCTTTTCACTTCTTCTAGGCTCATATATTGTGTTCTATCTCTCTCTTTGTTGAGGAGATCAGAGATGCCTTTGTTAGCCATATCCTGGTCAAATCTCTCAGATGATTCTCCATATTTGCCAGGAAATGGAAAAGCACCACTCTCCTCATAAAAATCTGCATCTTCCAGGTCATTTAAATGTTGAAATGTATCCAGGGCCATATGGTCTGGATTGTTAGATAGTGGATCTGGAGAATCAGACCTATCCATTTTTGTTTTATTTTTTTATTTTTATTTTTATTTTTTTTATTATATATGTATATTTTTTTTTTTTTTATTAATATCTTATATTTTGGCTGATTTGATTTTTGTAGGAAAAAAAAATAATAAAGAAAAAAAAAAAAAACAAATCTTTTGTGGTTTTTTTTTTTTTTTTTCAAAGTATTTGCTGACTATATGGTTGTAAAGTAAAATTTGAAATTATGATTTTGTGGGAAAAAAATTTTCTCGCTTAATGGCGGCCCGCAGAGACCAAGAGCGCAAAAGTTTCGCACACACCAATAATTCAAACTTTGATTCCTGATAACTCTTTCAAAATTTGTTGTATTCTGCTGAAAATTTTTCTGCTGAGAGAAAATATTTTCCACAAAGTGTAATGTCAATTTCAGCTTAAATAAGTAAGGTTTGGGGTGTTTGTTGTTGGAAGAGGTAGGTTCCCCTTATGAAAAATTTAGAACAACCTTGTCAAATTTTCAAAGTCAAATAACTTTTGAACCAGATATTTTCTTTAGATAAAAATTATATTCTCAGAATGTGCTTGTCAATCTGTATATAATGATACTAAAATCAAGTTGTTATCACGATTTTTGAAATTTCGAAAAGTTTGGTGATCCTGAGGTAGTCTCTCTGAGTGACTTAGTACCCACTCCAAGGTGATATTTGTCCCATTCTCTGATAATGTCCTTGCTGCCAATATTGCTCTATTGACCCAAAACTGCCCAGGATTATCAGTTGCTGATTTAAGTCGATTGAGAGCTGCTTGACTATCAGAGTATATAACAATCTTTTCTGGAAAACTTGCCCTCGTGCTAGCATGTTCGAGTGCTCTAGTTATTGCTTCAAGTTCTCCATTGTATATAATGTTTTCAAGTCCCATATTGTTATATTCTGCCCAAGTTTCAGAGCTTTGATGATCATAGACCTTGAATGCTATACATACTCCTTGAGCATCTGGATAAACAGAGGCATCTGTGTAATAGATAATTATAGATTTTCCGGTTGATTCTCTGACCTTTTCCCTGTGAATAAGTACTTGCTCTTCTTTTTCTAGCTTGCTAATAAAAACACTATAGGGTATTTTCTTCTTCCAAGGTGGGTCTACGAGTGATTTGATTGGGCCTTTTGACATAAATTCTTTGTTAATATGTCCTAAACGTTTATGCCATGTTAAAGAATCAATAGGCTTTGAATAGTAGGCATGAGTGCTGATTGTCTCAAGAACTAGAAGAGAATCAACAAGAATGGCAGTTGCAATAGTATGATTTTGATGTATTATATAGCATTTTGTGTTGGCAAAGTTGAATCTAATATCAGGATTTTGTGTTGCACAACATACTGAGATAAGATTAGATGCAAGTTGTGGAACATAGAGAACATTATTGAGTGTGAAACTTTTGGCTGTTTTTGGATTAATTCTGACATTTCCGCGGCCAGTTGCACCCATTTGGCTATTATTAGCTGTGGTAATTGTTGTCGTAAATTTTTCCATGTTCAGAAATTGAGATTTGTCGTTACACATGTGCTGTATGGCACCACTGTAAATTATCCATGCTTGGTGTTGACCATCTTTATTGCTGGAAAGAAAAGCAATATTGTCAGAAGATGGTAAATTAAAAGTAGATTCAGCCTGAGCATGGTTTGATGATTGAACCCGCCCACTTGGTCGTTTTTCTGGGAACATTTGCCAACAGTTTTCTGATTTGTGTACTTTTCCACAGTGTTTGCAAATGTTAAATATAATCATATAAGTGACAAACTATAAAATCACTTAAGACATTGCATTAATTAATCTGTTGAAATTAATTATGCAATATATATTTGTGCAAACTTATGCACAATTATTATGGAATAAGTTTAAGCAAAGTATAAGACTCATGAATGCTATCTAGGATCAGACCTAGCATAGATGTGTAGAGGGTATAATAATCTAGCAAGGACTTATCATTGAAATCAATATCTTGCAAGTGACAAAGCTTATTTTGACAAATAAAATATACAAGGGGTCAAATTATGGTTTTGTTGAAATGTACCAGGGGTTAGATTATGCATGAATATGTACTAGGATAAAGACTTTGGCATGGGTCTAGATAAGACAAGGGTTTATAAATGTTGAGGTGTTGGATCGCGCTTTGACGCTAACTAACTAGCATGTGCATTAGCGCAACTAGTGGAAAAGATATGGCTAGCTGGACTCTAAGAGAGATCGACGGTGGGATAGTTTGGGTCTCCCACATTTGTATTTTTCACATTCACTTCACTTTCTCTTCTTATTAACCCTGTCACCCAATATGTATATAGTCTGGTATTCCCACCACTTTCCTTCATCATCTTCACAACCATAATCACTTATTATCAAGATTACTAAATTATCTTTATACTCTGACACCATTGTTCACTATCATCTACTTTATAAAATATAATTCTACTACTTTACGGTGAATATAATTTTATAACCTTTAATAGCAAATTGGCTTAAGTTTTCCGTTTCCACCATTTCCACCTCTTCTTGCAATCATTGAAGAGTTTCCATTATCTGACATTTGGTTTGTTCTCCTTGCTTCATCAATCAAACTTGCTATGATCTCATCCAAATATGTGCGTGAGTCCTCTGATATGGACTTTGAGCGGACTTGTTGCATTACAGATTGAGTCCAAGCTTCATATTTACATGACACATTATTGATAAATATTGATAGTAGTAGCCATTGGGGCAAAGTATTGGTAGTCATCTGGCTAAGTGTGTTCATGTTTGTTCTGAATTGATCAATGAACTGGTCCGTAGATTTGCAAGAAGATATATTTGTTTAAACTAGTGACTGGAATGCTAGATGTCGTGCACTAAATCCAACATGCCCATATTGCTTCTCCAGTTTTCTCCAAGCTGAGCATGCCAAATCATCTGGATCCAACAACGTGATAACATGATCTTTGTAAGATAGTATAATCAGTGACATGGCTTTTGAGTTTGCAGACTTCTTGGTTTTTTTTTTTTTTTTTTATCCATTTTCATCCTATATAAGTCTACGACTATCGGAGGATGTGCACTCCCTTAGGAGTGCATTCTCTATATTTAGCTAAACAACAGCAGCTCCAATTTTTATTTTCCAGTCTTATGCATTTGAACATCTCGAGTGCCCTAGACTCTATTTATTCCTACCACAAAAAATCAAAACAAACCTTCCAAAATACCCCCTAAAATAACTTAACCCAAAACAAACAAAAGAAATTTCTAAACTTTATGATTCATTCCAAAAGTTCTCATCCTCAGTATCACCTAGATACCATTTTCGAGTTGCTATTTTTGTCTTCATAATATATTCCACGGTAGCTTCGACACCCTTATTTGTATGGAGGAGCTGGGGAAGTGTGAGTCTCTTGGTACACAGCTTGTCTTCTACTCTCTCTCTTTCCTTTCTATATCTTTTACACCCCAGTAGAAGATGCCTTGGTGTTTGCTTTGCACCACAAGTACATTCATCATCGTCTCTTTTTCCTACTCTTTTTAAGTATGATTTGAAATATCCATGACCAAGTTTCAATTGAAAAAAGGCTGAGCAAATCTCTTTTCTTGTTCCTCTTAGTGTCCATAACTTCTTTCTTATCTGCCAAGGAAAGATGGATCCATAAGAACTAGTTGAAATTGGACTCTTTGCTTTTATCTTAGTCAATCTATTCATCCACTCTTCATTCTTTACTTGTTGTATCATCTGTGCTAAATAGGCAAAGCTTGAGGGATAATCACCATCAGGTGATTTAGATGCTGCGTCTTTAGCTAGTTGATCTACTTCTTCATTTCCAAGGATATCTGAGTGACTTGGTACCCACTCCAAGGTGATATTTGTCCCATTCTCTGATAATGTCCTTGCTGCCAATATTGCTCTATTGACCCAAAACTGCCCAGGATTATCAGTTGCTGATTTAAGTCGATTGAGAGCTGCTTGACTATGAGAGTATATAACAATCTTTTCTCGAAAACTTGCCCTCGTGCTAGCATGTTCGAGTGCTCTAGTTATTGCTTCAAGTTCTCCATTGTATATAATGTTTTCAAGTCCCATATTGTTATATTCTGCCCAAGTTTCAGAGCTTTGTTGATCATAGGCCTTGAATGCTATACCTACTCCTTGAGCATCTGGATAAACAGAGGCATTTGTGTAATAGATAATTATAGATTTTCCGGTTGATTCTCTGACCTTTTCCCTGTGAATAAGTACTTGCTCTTCTTTTTCTAGCTTGCTAATAAAAACACTATAGGGTATTTTCTTCTTCCAAGGTGGGTAGTAGTTACTGATAAGTGGCTCTATCTCTTCTAAATCAATGTCCTCAGGCAGAGATTGAGTAATAAGGACTAATTGATCTTTCCTTGAATTTTTGTCATTGTCCAGCTCTACAGATTCCATTTTTTCTTTGATTGCTAGAGAGATCGGATGCTTTTTCATTAATTGTAGGTTTCTGAGTGCATATTTTCTCCTTGTATTATTGAGTCGAACTTCAGGAGGACAAAGACAGGCCTCTACTTCCATTGGCTTAATAGGAGATGATCTAAAACATCCCAGTATTTTCCTAAGTGCAATATTTTGTAGTGCTTGTAGTTTGTCCAAAAACCCTTTCTGACCTTTCCACCAGACCTGGCTAGCATAATCTGATATACTTGTAACACAAGCTAGATAGAGCTGTCTCATAGCTGATGGACTCAGACCTCTCTCTATATTTGTTAGTCTAGTCATTCTAAGAAATGCTGCTTTGGCTTGTGATATTCTTCTTGCAACATGCTGTTTAAAGGTTAGTCTGTTGTCTAACCAAACTCCTAGCCACTTGACAACTTTAGAAGGATTAACTTGGCTTCCTCCTTGTAAAGTCAAGCACCTATTATTAGCTTCCTTAGAGTCCTCAAAATGAATAAGTTCTGTCTTGCTAGTATCAAATACAACTGCATTTTTACTTCCCAGATCTACCAATAATTTTACCTCTCTTTCTAGTATAGATATATTCTTCTTAAAGCTTGAAGAAGACACTGTAAGAGATATATCATCAATATAAGAAAGAAATTGAACTGCCTTAGAGTCAAACATATCTCTGATGTAAATCAAGAAAAGAATTGGTGAAGCAGGACTCCCCTGTGGAATTCCAGTTCTTATTGATGTAAATTCTTCAGCTTTACCATCAAAACTCAGTCTAAGTTTCCTCTCACTGAGAAAAGTAGAGACCCGATATAAGAGACTAGAGGGTAGGCCAAGTTTACTCATAATCTTCAAAAGTTGATTTTTAGCCACATGGTCAAATGGCCCTTTCACATCCAGGAAGAGTGTAGATGTCTTTCTTTTTGCTCTTTTCTCTGACTCTATCTTATTAAGAAGGAGAAGGCATGCACATACTGCAGACTTCTTCAATCTTCCCCCAATTTGTGAAGGATCCAGTAAATGAGTTGTCTCAGCTAGATAGCCTAGTCTTTTTGCAATTACTTTCTCTAAGCTTTTTCCTAGACAGTTGAGGAGAGATATAACCCTATATGCCTTTGGCTGAGAGTAATCTGGCTTCCCTGGTTTGCGCAAGATAATTCCAGTAGCTTGTCTCCAGCAAATTGGTTGATACCCTATATTCAAAAAAAGTAAGTATATCTGAAAGAATATATCTTTATTTGCTCTAAAAGAATATTCTATCATTTTACAGTTGATCTCATCTGACCCTGGGGAGACTTCATGGTTGATGCTGCTGAAGACATTGACTTTGGTTCAATAACCTCCCAAAGGTCTTGAGCAATTAGATATGACTTCATTTTGATTGCCCATACTTGATAGTTTGTTGTGCCTGAAAGTTTGGCAATAGAGGTTCTGGATGGGTCCATCTTAAAGTGGTTTAAGTCTGGATTGTCAAAAGATTAGCGTTCGATCTCCTTAAAGTGAGGTTATAATAGCAGTTTAGAGCACCGGGCTCATAACCTGTTAAAAGAAATAAAATTATATTCACTTATGATGATAGGAATTATATTTTATGTGTGAGGAGATAATTGTGTGAACGAGAATAATTATAATCGAAGATAAGTTTATATCTTATTGTAGTAAAGACAAAAAAAGATATAGTAGTAATGGTTGTGGATCATGAAGGAATGTGGTGGGAACACCAGATTAAATACATTTTGTGTGACAAGGTTTGTGAGAAGAGAAAGTAAAGTGAATAAGAAAAATACAAAAGTGGGAAACCCAAACTATCCCACCGACGATAATTCTTAGCGCCTAGCAAGCCCCACAATTTACATTAGTGGCGCTTAGGCACAAACTAGTTTGTTTGTGTCAAAGCACACTATTGATGCCGATCTTAATATCAATATTCCAACACAACATTAATGTTGATCCTAATATTAATTTTCCAACACAATATTGATGTCTATCTCAGATCCTTGCTAGATTATTAAACCCTGTACACAGCTATAGATGATCTGATCCTAGATATTATTCATAAGTCTTATACTTTGCATAAACTTATTCCATAATATTTGTCCATAAGCTTGCACAAATATTCCTTGCATAATTAATTTCAACAAATTAATTATTACAATGCATTGAGTGATTTCACAGTTTGTCACTTATATGATTAAATTCAACATCTTTCTCATAGCCCTGGGGCATTTCCTGTTGAATTTAATCATATAAGTATTAAAGGTTATAAAATTATATTCACCGTAAAGTAGTAGAATTATATTTTATAAAGTAGATGATAGTGAACAATGGTGTCAGAGTATAAAGATAATTTAGTAATCTTGATAATAAGTGATTATGGTTGTGAAGATGATGAAGGAAAGTGGTGGGAATACCAGACTATATACATATTGGGTGACAGGGTTAATAAGAAGAGAAAGTGAAGTGAATGTGAAAAATACAAATGTGGGAGACCCAAACTATCCCACCGTCGATCTCTCTTAGAGTCCAGCTAGCCATATCTTTTCCACTAGTTGCGCTAATGCACATGCTAGTTAGTTAGCGTCAAAGCGCGATCCAACACCTCAACATTTATAAACCCTTGTCTTATCTAGACCCATGCCAAAGTCTTTATCCTAGTACATATTCATGCATAATCTAACCCCTGGTACATTTCAACAAAACCATAATTTGACCCCTTGTATATTTTATTTGTCAAAATAAGCTTTGTCACTTGTAAGATATTGATTTCAATGATAAGTCCTTGCTAGATTATTATACCCTGTACACATCTATGCTAGGTCTGATCCTAGATAGCATTCATGAGTCTTATACTTTGCTTAAACTTATTCCATAATAATTGTGCATAAGTTTGCACAAATATATATTGCATAATTAATTTCAACAGATTAATTAATGCAATGTCTTAAGTGATTTTATAGTTTGTCACTTATATGATTATATTCAACAATAAGTCACAAACTGTGAAATCACTCAATGCATTGTAATAATTAATTTGTTGAAATTAATTATGCAAGGAATATTTGTGCAATCTTATACACAAATATTATGGAATAAGTTTATGCAAAGTATAAGACTTATGAATACTATCTAGGATCAGATCATGCATAGCTGTGTACTGTTGAATATAATCATATAAGTGACAAACTATAAAATCACTTAAGACATTGCATTAATTAATCTGTTGAAATTAATTATGCAATATATATTTGTGCAAACTTATGCACAATTATTATTGAATAAGTTTAATCAAAGTATAAGACTTATGAATGCTATCTAGGATTAGACCTAGCATAGATGTGTACAGGGTATAATAATCTAGCAAGGACTTATCATTGAAATCAATATCTTGCAAGTGACAAAGCTTATTTTGACAAATAAAATATACAAGGGGTCAAATTATGGTTTGGTTGAAATGTACCAGGGGTTAGATTATGCATGAATATGTACTAGGATATATACTTTGGCATGGGTCTAGATAAGACAAGGGTTTATAAATGTTGAGGTGTTGGATCGCGCTTTGACGCTAACTAACTAGCATGTGCATTAGCGCAACTAGTGGAAAAGATGTGGCTAGCTGGACTCTAAGAGTGATCGACGGTGGGATAGTTTGGGTCTCCCATATTTGTATTTTTCACATTCACTTCACTTTCTCTTCTTATTAACCCTGTCAACCAATATGTATATAGTCTGGTGTTCCCACCACTTTCCTTCACAATCTTCACAACCATAATCAGTTATTATCAAGATTACCAAATTATCTTTATACTCTGACACCATTGTTCACTATCATCTACTTTATAAAATATAATTCTACTACTTTACGGTGAATATAATTTTATAACCTTTAATATGTACAGGGTTTAATAATCTAGCAAGGATCTGAGATAGACATCAATATTGTGTTGGAAAATTGATATTAGGATTAACATTAATGTTGTGTTGGAATATTGATATTAGGATTGGCATCAATAGTGTACTTTAACACAAACAAACTAGTTTGTGCCTAAGCGCCACTAATGTAAATTGTGGGGCTTGCTAGGCGCTAAGAATGATTGTCGGTGGGATAGTTTGGGTTTCCCACTTTTGTATTTTTCTTATTCACTTCACTTTCTCTTCTTACAAACCTTGTCACACAAAATGTATATAATCTGGTGTTCCCACCACATTCCTTCATCATCCACAACCATCACTACTATATCTTTTTTTGTTTTTACTAAAATAAGATATAAACTCATCTTCGATTATAATTATACTTGTTCACACAATTATCTCCTCATACATAAAATATAATTCCTATCATCATAAGTGAATATAATTTTATTTCTTTTAAGATTTCCATCTACAGGTTAATATCGAGGTTAGGATTTAAGAAAGCTGTCGGAACATTGCCTTGTCAACGGTACCAGCCAAATTGTTGGGCTAGAACAAGCATTATTCTACCTGTTTCTGGCCGTGGTGTATGAGCGAAAGTTTCATTATAATCTATTACTTGACGTTGAGTAAAGTCTTTGGCAGTACAACGAGCTTTCCATCTTTCAATGCTACCGTCAGCTCGGAACTTCTTCTTAAAGACCCACTTGCATTTCATGGGTTTGCGTCCCTGTGGGAGCTCAGTACACGGAATAATCTTTATGGCTCCTTTTTGTTTGAGAGAGTGAAATTCCTCGTTTGTTGCTTGCCTCTATTGCAAAGCTTCTGGGCTAGTAATTGCTTCACTCCATGTTTTTGGGTCAGGTGAGGCTTGCGCTGCTTTGCCACAATGAAGGCGTTTGAAGTCATGCTTCTTTACTTCCCTGCCAGACCTAGTCTTTATGGTTTCTGTTGGTGTGTGCTCTCTTTCTGGTGAATGCGCTCGTTTGTGTCCGGCATTGGAGCGTATGGTGTCCCATCTGGTCATAACTTGGTCATACGGAGTCTAATCATTGTACTTTTTGAAGCTTGACTCCCCCTAGTCTTCTGGTACTGGGATTAGGTCTTGTGAATTATGAACTTGGTATTGCCCAAATAAGTCACCCAGTGATTGTGTCGTGACCCCTTGTACTTGGATCTTGATGGTTTAGCTTAGGCTTGATCTTGGTGAACAATCTCTTGAAATACTGAATACCTGGAACTCTGGGACACTGACAATAGCAGATAATGTCACGTAAGCTTTTGTAACAAATGACAAGTGTAGATGTGGATAACCTAACTTCTTGAATCCTGACTAGACTAGATGCGTACAATAAATACAAGACTGAAAGCTGGAGAGCTTTCAACTACAAGGCCTAACCACTATTTATACATGAGTCCACCTAGTACATTCCCTAGTACTGGTTACTAGAACCCCATCCCATCGAACGCCAGCGAATATTGTAGAACACCCAAAATACCGTCGATTGAAATAGAATTCCATAGAACTATGCAATGCCTGGAGTTCAATCGTTGTTAATAACGATCAACAGGAAAAGTCCAACAATAATAACAATATTAAGTAATTAGTGACGATCGGCAAAATAATTTATCAATGTCATTGAAGCCATTGATGAAGATCGACAAAATGCATGAAAACTCACGCTAATTAATTAAAGACAATATGTGAATAAAATTTATGCAAAAGAACTAAATGAATTCAAGACAAAATGACTAGCTTCAGCAGGCCGTTCCGTGACATTACCCCCTCACTAATCTCGCCGAGCTCCTGCGAGGCAATTTCTTTGATTTTCTTTTAGGCTTTGAAGCTGGAGGAATATCTGTTGGCCTGTGCTCAGAAGGATTTAGATCATGGAATTGTTGCACTAAGTCTTGAAATCCGCTTGTTTGAGTAGCGGGGATGCTCAAGTTGTCATCAGGACCATAGCCTTTCCATCGTACTAAGTAGTTTAGAGAGCCATCGACCCAGTGTGAACCTATAATCTTTTCCACTTCGTATTCAGGATCATTATCCTCAGCTTCAATCATAGGAGGTGGACCCGATGTTTGGCCAGGCAATGGATCATTCGCAGTGGCTCGCAGCAAGGAGACATGAAATACCGGGTGTATCTTCATCGATTGAGGTAACTTAAGCTTGTAAGCGTATTTTCCGATGCACTCTAGAATTTCAAAAGGCCCTCCATTTTTGAAGTCCAACTTCTTACATGGGCGGAGCAACTTCACTTTTTTTAGATTCAGCCAAACACGGTCTCCAACGCGAATTAAACGAGCTGCAGTCTTTGATTTATTAGCCTGATTTTTGTATACTGCAGAGTGTAAAGTTATATTATCCACTAGGAACTTTCAATTTTTCGAGCATTCTCAACAAAATCCTCCGCATCTCGTTGCTGAAACTGAATCGATGCAGGTGCAACGGGTCCCGTGAGGGGTACACAAAGCTCTGATCCAGAACGAGGGTATTGACCGTATACCGTCAAGAAAGGGGCTACCTCTGTGGTGTGTGAGTCTTGATTATTCATGGCGAATTCAGCAGATGGTAGATAAGGGACCCAATCATTCTGTGAAAATCCAACATAAGCTAGTAGGTATTGTTCTAGTCGCGCTTTCATTTGTTCCGTCTGGCCATCTGTCTGCGGATGGAAGGCTGTTGAAAGGCGGTGATCAATCTGTAGGAGCTTGCATAGCCATTTCCAGAATTCTGAAGTAAATTGAGCACCACGATCCGTAACAATTGTATCGGGTAGACCGTGAAGCCTAAAGCATTCCTTGTAAAACATAAACGCGGTCATTCGGGCCGAGATGTCGTTGCACGGAATCAGGTCAACCTGCTTAGTCATCCTATTGACTACAACCAACACAGCAGAATATCCAACACCATGCCAATCTTTGCTCAACGGCAAATCAACAATGAAATCCATAGCCACATGTCGCCAACGCTGAGTTGCTATGGGTAGAGGACATAGAAGACATGATTACCCTCTCTAGATGCTTTTATTCTTGAGCAGGTGTGGCAATTTCTTACATATTTCTTTATCTGCTGAAGCATTCCGTGCCAGAAAAAGTTTCTCTGAATCACCGCATAAGTTGAAGCCGCTCCTTGATGTCCTGATGCTAATGTGTTGTGATGACTTTGAATGATTTCTGTCGTCAGTGTCTTATCTAGAACACATTGTGGCTCCACAATTTTTCCACAATAAAAAAGTATACCGTCTTTAAATTCGCACTCAGTCAAGGTAAAGTTAGACACTCTTGGCATATTTTGATCAATTAAAGCTTTTGAAACTGCCAATAACGAATCATCATTCAGGGTGGATTGGCGGATGCGTTCCTCAAACGACAAATGACTTTTATCATCCTCTCTAGATTTGTGAGGAACTTCAAGGCTATTAATCAGTAGACTTGTTTCCCCCATACCGGGCGACAAATTCTGAGGTTTTAACAAGCGCTGCTTAAGGAATTTCTTGGAAGATGCATCTGGAGTTCCAGTAGGCCGAGATAGGGCGTCTGCAGGTCCATTCTGATCACTGGGACGATAACAAATCCTGAAATTAAATCGAGATAGAAACTCGCTCCACCTAGCCTGACGTCTACTCAATAAACGAGACTTCATGAAATACTCTAAAGCCTTATGATCCGTTACAACTTCCACTGGACTTGGTGATCCTTCCAGTTCAGGACGCCATTCTTCAAAGGCCTGTACAATCGCTAGAAGCTATTTGTCGTAGATTTCGTAGTTCGACTCTGCTGGGCTTATTTTCCGAGAAAAGAAAGCTACCAGTCTCCAGCTCCCAGAGGTGTCTGGTTGTAAGAGAACACCTCCAGTTCCTCTGTCCGATGCATCAGTTTCTAATCGCGCAGGTTGATCCCAGTTGAAATGCTGAAGTATAACGTATTTTTTGAATTTCGACTTAATTTCACTGAAGGCTGCTTCCTCGGTGGAACCCCATTTAAAGGGAACATTATTCTTCATTAGATCAATCAGGGGCATAACAATGGAACCAAACCTGTGGATGAATCAGCGGTAGTAATTGGCAAAGCCAATAAATCTGAATACATCTTTAGTACATTTAGGAGTTTCTGTTGAATATAATCATATAAGTGACAAACTATAAAATCACTTAAGACATTGCATTAATTAATCTGTTGAAATTAATTATGCAATATATATTTGTGCAAACTTATGCACAATTATTATTGAATAAGTGTAAGCAAAGTATAAGACTTATGAATGCTATCTAGGATCAGACCTAGCATAGATGTGTACAGGGTATAATAATCTAGCAAGGACTTATGATTGAAATCAATATCTTGCAAGTGACAAAGCTTATTTTGACAAATAAAATATACAAGGGGTCAAATTATGGTTTGGTTGAAATGCACCAGGGGTTAGATTATGCATGAATATGTACTAGGATATAGACTTTGGCATGGGTCTAGATAAGACAAGGGTTTATAAATGTTGAGGTGTTGGATTGCGCTTTGACGCTAACTAACTAGCATGTGCATTAGCGCAACTAGTGGAAAAGATGTGGCTAGCTGGACTCTAAGAGTGATCGACGGTGGGATAGTTTGGGTCTCCCATTTTTGTATTTTTCACATTCACTTCACTTTCTCTTCTTATTAACCCTGTCAACCAATATGTATATAGTCTGGTGTTCCCACCACTTTCCTTGACAATCTTCACAACCATAATCAGTTATTATCAAGATTACCAAATTATCTTTATACTCTGACACCATTGTTCACTATAATCTACTTTATAAAATATAATTCTACTACTTTACGGTGAATATAATTTTATAACCTATAATAGTTTCCCACTTCTCAATGGCTTCCAACTTTGAAGGGTCCATCTTTATGCCCTCTGTTGTGATGACAAGACCGAGAAACTTGACGTGGGTTAAGCTGAATTCACATTTTTTAATGTCTATCTGAAGTCCTGCTTTCATAAGGCGAGCGAGTACTTTCTTGACATGACTCTCGTGCTCTTCAAGGCTTTCGCTAAATATTAGAATATCATCAATGTAGGCTGTACAAAAATTATCTAAGTATCCCCTTAGCGTAACATTGATATAATTCTGGAATAAACTGGGAGCATTAGCTAAACCAAAAGGCATAACCAGATACTCATACAGCCCAAATTGGGTCCGGAATGCAGTTAGATACTCATCCCCTTGGGCAATGCGCATCCGGTTAAAAGCAGAAATAACATCTAACTTTGTGAAATACCTCGACTTCCCCAAGGGCGACAAAGATTCATGGATACGAGGTATCGGATACCTGTTTTTGATAGTCACATCATTCAGTGCTCTGTAATCTACACAAAAACGAAGACCTCCACCTGGCTTTTTGACAAAGAGAACTGGAGAAGATGCAGGTGACAAACTAGGTCTTATGAATCCCTTTTCAAGATTCTCATGAATATATTTCCTTAGCACCTCAAGCTCTTCGCAAGACATGCCATAGAGGGGTCCCCAAGGTGGCTCGGAACCAGGTTTGAGAACAATCCGATGGTCACTAGGTCTATGTGGAGGTAATTTGTCGGCTTCGTCCCTTGAAAATACAGGTAGATAATCATGGTAAATTTTTGGTAATTTCTCCGCTGGGTTAATTCTAGGCTTATCTCTGAGGGCTTCCTGAATATCTTCAAGTGACACGGACATGATTTTCAGATCTTCTTCCCTAGCATAATCTCTAAAATCCTGATAACTACATGAGTCAATGTTTGTTAGGCGTTCAGGGCATTTTGGTCTAGATAAATTTCTTCTTCCATCATCAATTTCATTTGGCGAGATGGCATTAATCTTGATGGGGAATCTTTCTGAATGTCTTCTACAACTGTCCTGATTGAATTTGAGATTCCCCTTAGACCAATCAATTCCTGGATTGTGGCGTTCAAGCCATGGTAGACCAAGGACAACATCAAAACTGGCTAAAGCCGTAACGAAAAAGTAAATCCGTTCAATATGGCCGGAGATTGAAATATTAGCTTTAGCCATGTGGGTTATCTTTCCATGGGCTGACTCCGTTCCATAAAAGACTTTCAAAGAGCGAGGTCGAGACATAGGGACAAGATCAAGATCATTAGCGTGCGCAAATTGAACATCTACAAAGCCATAGGCAGAGGCTCCACTGTCAATGAGAGCAAAGGCTGGAACAATAAGAGACTTTCTATTTTTAAGATAATATCTGATTACAAAGTGACTTGTCTGATTCCAAATTCCTTCCCCAACGGCAATCGACAAAAGTGTCAATAAAGACGACACGCCCTTTAGGCGACTTTCTAAAGGGCTAAATCTTTTCTCGAATCAGGATCATCCTCATTAGCGTTCCCCACCTCAGCAACCCGAGCCTGTAATAATGGCTGCAATTTCCTTGTACATTTAAAAGATCGGTGGCCACGCTCAGCGCAGTAATAGCATAACCCCAGTTGCTTGCGTTGTTTTCTTTCCTCCTGAGAGATTGGCCCTCTTTTTTGAGCCACAGTCGCCAATAAGTCCATAGGGTTGTCAATAACAGCTAGCGATGACGGCTGAGTTGATTCTTGAGGCATAACTGGCGGTCAGTTTAAACCAGTATAACGAGATCGAAATCAATATTTGGCATGAGAAAAAGATCGTAGACAATTTTTGATGTCTTGAAGACGAGATACTGTTTTGTCGAATCCAAGAATGTCAATCTCGCGCTCGTGAACAAGGGCTTTCTTCAGTTCCAGACTCATGTTATTGAGGACTAAATCCTTGAGGTAACGAGAATTACTCTCGTATCCGGCTATGGCTGCATCACAACGGGTTTCTGCTATCCAGGTACTGAAATTCTTGTTCTTCTGTGGGTTAGAATGGAGACGTGAGGTAGCATCACGTACTCGATTAGGATCACCAAAGATCACGGTTAATTGATCCATCATGTGCGTAAACGAAGGGAATGTAAACGTTCCATCCTGGATATAAGTCTGCATATGCGTTTTACTTTCGGAGTTCATTATTGAATAAGCGTAAATCATTCGAGATTGCTCAGTAGGATAGTGGTCCAGATTTCCCTTGATCTTCATTAGGATTGACTCCTTCCACGTATAAAAATCATTCTTAGCTCCCGAGAACACATGGGTATCTGGAGCTGGTGCTGATCGTGCAGAATTCCTAGCGTCTAGAATATTGACTAATCTTGACGCTAAATTCTCCTCGGCCTGTTCACTTACTGCAGCATTCCTGAGGCTCAATGCTTCGACTAACTTCGCCAATAGGTTCTCATCTTGCTGCTGGGGTTTCTGGGAGGCAAGCTTCTTTTCTAACTTCTGAATCCTTCGATTTGCCGCCTCTAACTGTGCTTCAGCCACTTCGCTTCTAACTTTCAAGGCCTTGATCACACCAATGACCAGGGCCGTGTCAGACTGAACTCTTTGGATAAACTGCCAGACATCTGATATCTCGGAAATCTGTTCTAAAGCCTGACGTTCTTGACATGGGAAGTCCTAAGTGCTTGAGCTTGGGTTCATGATGAGTTAAAAGAGAGCTTTCAGTAATGTCGTGACTCCTTGTACTTGAATCTTGATGGTTTAGCTTGGGCTTGATCTTGGTGAACAATCTCTTGAAATACTGAATACCTGGAACTCTGGGACACTGACGATACCAGATAATGTCACGTAAGCTTTTGTAACAAATGACAAGTGTAGATGTGGATAACCTGACTTCTTGAATCCTGACTAGACTAGATGCGTAGAATAAATACAAGACTGAAAGCTGGAGAGCTTTCAACTAGAAGGCCTAACCACTATTTATACATGAGTCTACCTAGTACATTCCCTAGTACTGGTTAATAGAACCCCATCCCATCGAACGCCAGCGAATATTGTAGAACACCCAAAATACCGTCGATTGAAATAGAATTCAATAGAACTATGCAATGCCTGGAGTTCAATAGTTGTTAATAACAATCAACAGGAAAAGTCCAACAATAATAACAATATTAAGTAATTAGTGACGATTGGCAAAATAATTTATCAACGTCATTGAAGCCATTGATGAAGATCGACAAAATGCATGAAAACTCACGCTAATTAATTAAAGACAATATGCGAATAAAATTTATGCAAAAGAACTTAATGAATTCAAGCCAAAACGACTAGCTTCAGCGGGCCGTTCCGTGACAGACACTTTGAAATGCGGATAGAAACCGATCTATGTATTCGTCAGCAGAGTTGACTTTCCTTATTGAAATGAATGTCTCCAGTGCTGCTGCATAAGGTGCAGTCGCAGTTTTGGTCCTAGTTCCGGCTATAGTCTCATACAGCTGCTTGGCTGTCAAATTGTCGTAATGCTGGGGGCAAATGGTTGGTGCAAGCCTCTGTGTCATAAGCGGTATGTAGACAGCGAGGCTGAAGACAGGGGTCAAGAGGTGGGTGTCAGGCTAAAGGTTGCCATCCTACATAATACACGAGATAGATGCATCACCACTCAGCTAAAAGGCAAGACCAGAATCATAGAACACTATGATCTGGCAATCTCTATATATATATTATACAGTAGAGGCTTTCCTGACACTCTGCGTGATTATGTTCTTGGCTTCTATTTCTCCCAAGGTCTATTGTTCTAAGTTGGCGAGTTAAGTATTGTTTATTGCGGCTGAGATTTCTGCGTTGGGAATTGAAGCGGACAGGTCGATTAGGATGCGCACCGGACGGATGCCAGGGATGTTGTGGGAAACATGCCTGAGGACGTTCTTCCGGCCGAGCTTAGCCTGGAGTGCCATTCTCCAGCTAATGAACTACACGCCGTTTCCGAGTATCTCATTTGTCTCTATCATCTTCATTCTGCTTGATGTACTGTGAATCAAGATGGTTAGCTCTTGCTCCAATATGTACTTGGGAGCGCCGGGCTCATAACCTGTTGTAACAGGTATATGATCAGTGGGTACATACAATTGTGGGAGTGGCTGCAAGTGATCACGTTTGTATGACAACGGCAGTTGGTATCTAGATGATCTTAGAATGATAGATTGATATATGAGGATATGAACTTATGGTAATTATCTACATAATGAAGGGAGGCCCTCTATATATACTCTAGCACACCCTTATTACTAATCATTCAAACAGCACAAACAGAGCAAACAGATGATCACGCGATCACGCGACAGGTTACACCTGGACTGTGCGCTCAGCATTAATGATGTCATTATCTAGTGAAACCTCTAGAGCCAATGACACAACAATCGCTATTTGTTGAAGGGGGTACCTTTTTCAAGGATGATCTTGCTCTGGTTGTTGGCCATAGATACTACTTGTATGGTTAGCATTATTCATGCTGCGCAGAAGTGCCCGGGCCCATAACCTGTTAAGGTTATGAGTTTAGAAAAGTAGTACTACGCATGCTGACCTTGTGAGCTGAGACTAGGAGTGTTATATTTGTAATCTAGTAGATTTGTATGTACAGGTGATGACTATTGAAGTGAACTGATTAATCTAAGACATGAGTGCGAAGCTCCTATTGTAAGAGGCTCAACTCAAATAACTCAAAAGTGAGGTTCTAAAATTGTAAATTAAATAACTAAGAAGTACATAGAGATTATCTACAAGAGAAAAACGCAGGTTTAAATAGTTATCCCGATCTATCACCCCCGAAGCCTTCCGAACGCTATAGAATTAGAACTTGCAATAACCCATAGAAGATGCTAGAATAATCTTCACGCCTTAGGATGCCAACAAACCGTTTTAGAACTTTCTGGAAGCTTTCTTAATATTCCCCAATATACGCGGACAGAGTTATCATCCAAATTGGGTAAGTAAGCAATGATCATCATTTAGACGAGGATCATCGTAATGAAGGCTAGCGCTTAGAAATTGTTACCTAATGTAAGGGAGAACTCCTTGCGCCACAACATCCTGATCCACGTCATCCAACGCTGCACAGATAGTAAGGTAATTATACAAGGGCAAGAGCCTGAGTCATTAGCAAAGGTCCTGACCCTCACACCTATTTATATCTTTGTGCGGCCGCTCCTCGGCTAATACAAGCTAATGAAAATAATCAAACATGTCAAACCCATATTACGTGATTTACACGTTTGCTGAAGTACAACACCATATTACAACACTGTTGCTGCTACCCCTACATTATCATAATCGAGTTCAGTATCCAAATCACTATTGCCTTCTACATGCGCTGAAGCTTTCCCTTTTCCCTTATCTTTGCCTGAGCCCTTTTGGTAATGGTTCCGCCATCTATTGCCCTTTGGTCTGACTGCCAATTCAGGGTGTTGCCTAAAGCAGTCCTTGTTCTTGTGGCAATGCCTACACAATTTACACTCGTCATGCGGTGCCCCGCCTGTTATTGCGTCGCGGGCAACGTATGCCAACCCTGGATTATGGGTTCAGTTGCCCGCGACTGTGCAGAGCGAGGACATCATTGCCTCGAGGTCAGTGTACGTATTGTTAGGTTCGTATGCTCTGGTATCTCTCCAGGTGCTGAGCCAACTTACAATTTGGGTACCAAGAACAAAAAGAGCCGCGGCTTGGCCTCTGGATATATGGTAATCGACATTGGTCTGCTGGGCTAGATTATCAGCAGCTTGATTGACGTTCTGAAGGTTAGCTTGGAACTGGTTGATATAAACGTCGGCAGTGGATGTAAATATCAAGTTCCAGAATTGTTTGAGGGCGGTTGAGTAGGGTGCGGTTGCCGTTTCCTGTCGCGTGTTGGCAACGGAGTCATAGAGTTGTCGTGTGGTGAGGTGGTCATATGTCGAGGGGCATATTGCTTGCTCAAGGCGGTTGATGATGATGGACTTGGCCTTAATTTCTCCAAGTGTCCGTACCTCGAGGAGTCGATGGTAATTTTCGAGATGCTGGTGGTAGTTTTTGGCAGTAGGAGGTGTATCTGCAACAGGCTTCTCTGGCCGGTTCACGGGTTGGATGCCAGCATAGTGATGAAATACATGTCCGATAACTGCCTATTTTGCCAATTCTGCTTGTGGAGCTATACGCCATTTGGCAAGGGTTACACTGTTGATGAGTACAACTTTCTCTGAGTAGCTGGTGGACATATTGATTGCGGATCTTCTTGCACATCATTAGTATGGCTCTAAAATGCGCGGGATAGCGCCGGGCTCATAACCTGTTTTACCAGGTATGAAATGGGGTGCATACCACAAGTGCAGAACTACTACTGATGGTTGGGATATAAGGCAAGAGAGAATAATATTTAATGATGTGATTAATTGTCAGGATCAGCAGCTAATCTACCTACTGCTGTTATGTGAGTAGTAACGGATTCACGTGTTGTCACTTGACAATTCCATTCTTCTAGAAACTTCTGTACATCTTTCTAAACACTAAGGATTTTGGGTTAAGGTTCTATAGGTTTCCATACTATTCTCTCTTGTAATGCTCGATTGGGCTTCTACAGCATTCTCTAATATTCCATGTATTTCTAAGATGGCCTGGTTGTCAGCCAGATGGCCCTTGTAGAGATGGAGTTATACTTGTATAAATAGTGGCCTTGCCTTTGTATCTAGAGGTTCTTCAGACCTGAGTCTTGTTATCTAATCATTGTTTAAATATAAACTTATCTTGATTCATAGTTAATTTCATTGTCATTGTCTTGTCCATCGATTTCACAGTCCACGCCATCAATCCATAGCCACCGTCTACAGTCAGAGTCATCAGGCAAAGTAAATGTCCAAGGGTTCAATTATCGTCCATAGTAACAACCTTTACATTAATTAACTGTGGCAGATAAAAGCCCTCTACTTATACTACTACAAGAGACGCTAACCAAGTAATGCTAGCCCAATCTGGAAGGGTAGATAGAGCAAACATAAACACACTCGTGACCCACTAAGCTCAAGCTGTGCGCTATGACACTGTCATTGCTCTGCTTGTGTAAGCCCTGATTGGAAGGGTCCCTGTCCAAGTAGTCAAAGCACAACAGTACCAGATTTTAAACCTCTAAGAACCGCTATCATGCTGTTACGGCGAGACTTGGAAGGGAGATTAAATTGCCGTCTTCGAGGGGAGATGGGTGAGCAACTGTTTGTAAGGGGGAATAAAAGAAGAGTTTAAGATAGAGGATAAGATAAGGTAAAAGTAAGGATGAAGATAAGAAAAGTAAAGATAAAAACCAAGTTTAGAAGATCTGTGGATGAGACCGACAGAGGAGGTAATGGATAAAATGTTGTGATATGAATGTCAGACCTACTATGCGCATACCCTTGTCTATCTACAGGGATATGGCATATTCATGTACTAGTCCTAGAACAGCGTACAGGAATGACATAGCCCTGCACAGCCGCTATTACGATCATTACTAAGAGCCTAGTGCTACTAGTACAACTTATTAGCATTATACGATATAGTATCATAACGGGAGACGGTAGCATAATGGGACAGAATAGAATGTTAGGCTATTGGAGATTCTGGTTAAATGATGGACTATCCTGAAAATGTAATATGTATATGTATTAGTTCTGTCTACCTTAGGAGTATTATTGATCACACTAATTAAGTTATTCATATCCTCAGTCTCTAAGTATTATCTTCTACACTTCTCTGTTATCCCTAGCTTATTCACAATTCTATATCTGCTCATAACCGAGTTACAACATAAAACCACTAATTGATAGATATGTAGAAAGAATACAAATTGCGAAGCTGAAGATACATAGTGTCCTTCTCGTCTTCTTATATATGAAGGTGCGCCGACTCTTCTGACAAATAAACAATAACAGACCATCAATAATTACAAGATATTTCGAAAAATTCATCTCCATTCCCATAAGCCGACGCTCCCGAAACTAATTCCAAAAATTATGCACCGATTACTCCCAAGAGCCAATTTAATATTCCCTGATCCATTAGGCTCGACATATCTTCATTAAAATTATAACACATGAAGAGGACACACGATAGCAGTTTAGCTGGTCATCCGGGAAGAGATACAATGATAGGAATTCTTCTATGTTGGTGGTTCTGGCCAAGAATGAGGGAATTGGTTCGCTATTTTATCCAAAACTGTGACGTTTGTTCGAGATCAACCGTCTAGCAAGAGGCAAAAGCTGGATTTCTTTGCTTGCTACCCATCCCAGAGCCCATTGGCTATGAGTTAACAATCAATTTTGTTACTAACCTTCCCTAATCAAGTGGTTGCAGTAATATGATGGTTATTACAGATTGTTTGTGTAAGGATGTTCACAAATTCAGGACAAGCTCAATGAAGGCTCAAGGCTGAGCACACTTGTTTTTCAATTAGTACTATCAATACTTTAGGTTTCCTCACTTCCTTACAAGCGATAGGGGAAGCGACTGGCTGAGCTATTTCTGGAGAACCTTTTGCAAACTTACAGGAATTACGAAACAATTGACAACAGCGTATCATCCCCAGTCCAACGCAAGCAAGCAAGCAAACCAAGAACTTTATAAGTATCTACAATCCTTTGTTTGCTATGCTCAGGATAATTGGATGAAATTGCTCCCATTAGCTCATCTTGCCCTTAACTCTAGACCAAACTCTGCCATTGGTGGAATAAGCCCGTTTTTCCTATGAAATGGCTATGACTTAGATCCATTAATAGAGCCAACTCAGAACAATAAGGATAAACTGCGACACCCTAGAGCTATCGTAGGCGAGAAATATGTGCGACAACTTTGAGAAGCTCAGGAATTCGCACAAACATCTATGGCTTCAGCACAGCAACGGTACAAAAGCAACGCAAACCCCCTATAGTGTTTTTATTAGCAAGCTAGAAAAAGAAGAGCAAGTACTTATTCACAGGGAAAAGGTCAGAGAATCAACCGGAAAATCTATAATTATCTATTACACAAATGCCTCTGTTTATCCAGATGCTCAAGGAGTAGGTATAGCATTCAAGGCCTATGATCAACAAAGCTCTGAAACTTGGGCAGAATATAACAATATGGGACTTGAAAACATTATATACAATGGAGAACTTGAAGCAATAACTAGAGCACTCGAACATGCTAGCACGAGGGCAAGTTTTCGAGAAAAGATTGTTATATACTCTCATAGTCAAGCAGCTCTCAATCGACTTAAATCAGCAACTGATAATCCTGGGCAGTTTTGGGTCAATAGAGCAATATTGGCAGCAAGGACATTATCAGAGAATGGGACAAATATCACCTTGGAGTGGGTACCAAGTCACTCAGATATCCTTGGAAATGAAGAAGTAGATCAACTAGCTAAAGACGCAGCATCTAAATCACCTGATGGTGATTATCCCTCAAGCTTTGCCTATTTAGCACAGATGATACAACAAGTAAAGAATGAAGAGTGGATGAATAGATTGACTAAGATAAAAGCAAAGAGTCCAATTTCAACTAGTTCTTATGGATCCATCTTTCCTTGGCAGATAAGAAAGAAGTTATGGACACCAAGAGGAACAAGAAAAGAGATTTGCTCAGCCTTTTTTCAATTGAAACTTGTTCATGGATATTTCAAATCATACTTAAAAAGAGTAGGAAAAAGAGATGATGATGAATGTACTTGTAGTGCAAAGCAAACACCAAGGCATCTTCTACTGGGGTGTAAAAGATATAGAAAGGAAAGAGAGAGAGTAGAAGACAAGCTGTGTACCAAGAGACTCACACTTCCCCAGCTCCTCCATACAAATAAGGGTGTCAAAGCTACCGTGGAATATATTATGAAGACAAAAATAGCAACTCGAAAATGGTATCTAGGTGATACTGAGGATGAGAACTTTTGGAATGAATCATAAAGCTTAGAAATTTCTTTTGTTTGGTTTGGGTTTAGTTATTTTAGGGGGTATTTTGGAGGGTTTGTTTTGATTTTTTGTGGTAGGAATAAATAGAGTCTAGGGCACTCGAGATGTTCAAATACATAAGACTGGAAAATAAAAATTGGAGCTGCTGTTATTTAGCTAAATATAGAGAATGCACTCCTAAGGGAGTGCACATCCTCCGATAGTCGTAGACTTATATAGGATGAAAATGGATTAAAAAAAAAAAAAAAGCAACGCAAACCAATTCTGCCGTCAGCCGGAGCGCTTTCAAGTAGGAGATAAGGTATGGCTGGAGTTATAGCATGTTAAGATTCCTCAACTTTCCAAAAAATTAGCGTGGCAGCATGCTAAGTATGAAGTCACAAATGTACCAGATGTGCTAACTGTAGAGCTTAATATGCCGGGCAACATTCATAAACGTTTTCACGTGGAGCTAGTGAAGAGCGCAGGAAATCACCCATATCCAAGCTAACAACGAGAAGATGCACAGAATTCTCTTATCCTTGACGAGTTAGGGGAGCCAGAATACGATGTGGGGTCAATTCTTTGGGCACAAACAGCAAAGAGAGGGTGTGGAACATTCTGTCAAGCTTTGGTCAAGCGGTTCGGTTGGGCAGATCTGACTTGGGAACCTATTGATAATGTAAGGGACACCGCAGCTTTGGACAACTTTGAGAAGAAGTTCGGGCCTATTGAGACAAATAATGGCCCTGTGGGGTTAGAAACTAGAAGATTTGTTGGTCCAGCTAAGTTGGCAACTATTCAAAAAAGAAGGCAAAGAGGGAAATCAAAGGCATCCTGACAATTTGTGGGGGAAGAAGGGGCAATGTAACTGCTGATAAGCCGATGTATCACTGTAGCTTATGATAGCAATCATACGCTCTTGATACAACCCCTGCAGCCCAGTTCGCTTATGTTAGCTTCTGTCTAGCAATCAGTTGGGGCGGATGCTAAGACTTGGCCTGGTAGGACACCCAGCAACTAGTCTCTATCAATAATGTTTTAGAAGATATTGGAACAGGATTCAAAGGTTAGGGGTCAAGTATCTAGCAGTAGGCAAAACATATATATAGGTGATATCAGTAACATTCATAGCTTCTCTCTCTATAGATAGTTTTAAACTACTTTACAATATACAGTGCTTCTGCCTCAATATCCTGAACTGTGACGGGGATTAGGAATAACTAGAATAAGGAACTAGGAGAACTGGAGGATCTAGGGTAACTAGGTTCTGGGATTCTCAGGTTCTAGAAGAGACAAAAGACAAAGCATAAAGAGCTATTCTCTGAAGGCCGAAGGTACTTATCTCTATTATTTGACAAGAAATCAAATCAAACCAAATCACACAAAATAAAATATATTGGTATCATAAAGCGTATAGATCTATGACAAAGCGCGAGTCAGCAATATGGATGAAACAAGACTAATGTCAAACCCTAAAAGGAGGTACGCCGAGATAGAAAATTATCCAAAGTGAAAAAAAACAAAGCAAACTGAAATGCAACCCTAGACAACTAGGATAGTCTTATTGGGACTTGTCAAACAAACAAAGGACAGACAGTACAAGGTCGGACAAAATCTAACACCACTGTATTTCATGTTGTCCGCTGTGTACACTTTTGCTAGCTTTGTAAGCATTCTTCTATATAATGGTGGACCAGCTCGCGACTTCTCATATGCGGAGGCTAGCTGTTGAAGTAGTGGTTGGACTGTCAACTGAGCGGTCTGCTGAGGCTGGCAGTACGTTGAATCATGATGTCTATAAGAGTTCGTAATATTACGACAATCATATTATGTGTTGATAAAGAGGTCTTGCTGTTGGCGTCCGATTCTAGAGTTACATGTGATGGCTGGCAAGCCTTAATATGTTATTATAATAGGTATATGATTCGGGTGTACATACATTTATTGGGAATAAGCTGCGCGTGATGTGAATGCTCACAGAGGTTAAGAAGACTAAAGATAGCAGTGTATCATATTGTTTGAATAGAAGATGATTGAATGTGATGATCTACTTCTCGGAGGAAAGCTCCCTACTTAAAGTTCTACAGCAGACGCTAACTAGATAATGCTAACCCAATCTAGCAGAACAAACAGACCAAACATATCCAGTCGCGTGACCTACCACATTTGAACTGTGCGCCATGACATCACTAGTGTCATGGCTATCCGAGCTTCTAGGGTCATCGGCACAACATATGTTCTGTAGACTATGCTTGGTAGCGCAGTCTTAGGCTTATGCAAAGAGGCATTTTGGGAATCTAATTATGTGATATTTTTTAGGGTAATGAACGTTTATTTTGTGGTATTTGCCTCAGGCAGAAGTGTTACAGAGTAAGGAATATTTGGCCTTATAATTACTGGAGTTAACTCTCCAAAGATTTACAATAGATTTTTTTTTTTTTCCCATTTTCATCCTATATAAGTCTACGACTATCGGAGGATGTGCACTCCCTTAGGAGTGCATTCTCTATATTTAGCTAAATAACAGCAGCTCCAATTTTTATTTTCCAGTCTTATGCATTTGAACATCTCGAGTGCCCTAGACTCTATTTATTCCTACCACAAAAAATCAAAACAAACCCTCCAAAATACCCCCTAAAATAACTAAACCCAAACCAAACAAAAGAAATTTCTAAGCTTTATGATTCATTCCAAAAGTTCTCATCCTCAGTATCACCTAGATACCATTTTCGAGTTGCTATTTTTGTCTTCATAATATATTCCACGGTAGCTTCGACACCCTTATTTGTATGGAGGAGCTGGGGAAGTGTGAGTCTCTTGGTACACAGCTTGTCTTCTACTCTCTCTCTTTCCTTTCTATATCTTTTACACCCCAGTAGAAGATGCCTTGGTGTTTGCTTTGCACTACAAGTACATTCATCGTCTCTTTTTCCTACTCTTTTTAAGTATGATTTGAAATATCCATGAACAAGTTTCAATTGAAAAAAGGCTGAGCAAATCTCTTTTCTTGTTCCTCTTGGTGTCCATAACTTCTTTCTTATCTGCCAAGGAAAGATGGATCCATAAGAACTAGTTGAAATTGGACTCTTTGCTTTTATCTTAGTCAATCTATTCATCCACTCTTCATTCTTTACTTGTTGTATCATCTGTGCTAAATAGGCAAAGCTTGAGGGATAATCACCATCAGGTGATTTAGATGCTGCGTCTTTAGCTAGTTGATCTACTTCTTCATTTCCAAGGATATCTGAGTGACTTGGTACCCACTCCAAGGTGATATTTGTCCCATTCTCTGATAATGTCCTTGCTGCCAATATTGCTCTATTGACCCAAAACTGCCCAGGATTATCAGTTGCTGATTTAAGTCGATTGAGAGCTGCTTGACTATGAGAGTATATAACAATCTTTTCTCGAAAACTTGCCCTCGTGCTAGCATGTTCGAGTGCTCTAGTTATTGCTTCAAGTTCTCCATTGTATATAATGTTTTCAAGTCCCATATTGTTATATTCTGCCCAAGTTTCAGAGCTTTGTTGATCATAGGCCTTGAATGCTATACCTACTCCTTGAGCATCTGGATAAACAGAGGCATTTGTGTAATAGATAATTATAGATTTTCCGGTTGATTCTCTGACCTTTTCCCTGTGAATAAGTACTTGCTCTTCTTTTTCTAGCTTGCTAATAAAAACACTATAGGGTATTTTCTTCTTCCAAGGTGGGTATTTACAATAGATTACTATAGTCTATAATTGCCTTACGCTTGTATAGCCAAACTGTGACATTACGCTCACAATTAACTGATGCATCATGAAGTTGTAAATTTTCCAATTCTTCCGTCCCTTCAGAATGACAATCTTGGTTCTGTGAATCATATGCAGCCTGTTGGCTATGACGCTCTCTGTCGTGACTCCTTGTACTTGGATCTTGATGGTTTAGCTTAGGCTTGATCTTGGTGAACAATCTCTTGAAATACTGAATACCTAGAACTCTATGACACTGACAATAGCAGATAATGTCACGTAAGCTTTTGTAACAAATGACAAGTGTAGATGTGGATAACCTAACTTCTTGAATCCTGACTAGACTAGATGCGTACAATAAATACAAGACTGAAAGCTGGAGAGCTTTCAACTACAAGGCCTAACCACTATTTATACATGAGTCCACCTAGTACATTCCCTAGTACTGGTTACTAGAACCCCATCCCATCAAACGCCAGCGAATATTGTAGAACACCCAAAATACTGCAATTAAAACAGAATTCAATAGAACTATGCAATGCCTGGAATTCAATTGTTGTTAATAACAATCAACAGGAAAAGTCCAATGTCAGGAAAGCCTATACTGTAAAATATATATATGGAGATTGCCAGATCATAGTGTTCTATGATTCTTGTCTGGCCTTTTAGCTGAGTGGTGATGCATCTATCTCGTGTATTATGTAGGATGGCAACCTTTAGCCTGACACCCACCTCTTGACCCCTCTCTGTCCCCACGCTGTCTACACGCCGCTTATGACATCCAACAATAATAACAATATTAAGTAATTAGTGACAATCTGCAAAATAATTTATCATCGTCATTGAAGCCATTGATAAAGATTGACAAAATGCGTGAAAACTCACGCCAGTTAATTAAAGACAATATGTGAATAAAATTTATGCAAAAGAACTAAATGAATTCAAGCCGAAACAACTAGCTTCAGCGGGCCGTTCCGTGACACTCTCTAATGCGGAGTTCAGTTGCTGCCTGCTTATTTAATGGGCTGTCTTTTGGCAGATTAATTTGATAGTTATTTTCTAGGTTATCCATCAGTTCTACCAACTTTGGTTTTGTGAGTAGCTTTGTTAAATTGTATATTGCCTGATCTTCATCATCATGTTTAGGGTCTGCCATTATTGTCTTTTCTGACTTCTTATTGATATGTCCATCATAAGTTCCAGCATGAGAAGTGAGATTTGAAGCAGATGAGTCGGCTGGTGATACAGAAGATAATGAATATCATAAGCAGTATGTAGACAGCGTGGAGAGAGAGAGAGGGAACAAAAGGTGGGTGTTAGGCTAAAGGTTGCCATCCTACACAATACACAAAATAGATGCATCATTACTTGGCTAAAAGGCCAGACTAGAATCATAGAACACTATGCTCTGGCAATCTGTTATAATCTACAGCTTTATGCAAGGATTGACATATTAGCTAGTTGGCATAAGCCCGGGTACATAGGGTCGTGCACTAGCCTGAGGACTAGGGTACGCCAGACTTGTAACTTAGTATGGAATGGAATGGAATGGAACGGAATGGAATAGAATAGCATCAATTAGGAATTGGGTGAAGCTTGATCATGGTGAATGGACCCTGGCAAGAGCATGTATATATTATTAGGTTCATTCCCTCTACTGTGAATTAAGTGATTATATTCAGTTATTCTATTCTGGGTTTCCATTAGTTACAAGTTATTCCTCAACATAATCTTTTCACCTTCAAGGTAGTAATTTACCCCGCAAGCGCTCATAATTGTAATAGGTTATGAGCCCGGTGGCTTCTAATGTCTAAAACTAACGGGCAAAGATGACTTATATTACTACGTTCACCAATTCCTCACTGCTCGTACTCGGCTCGGGCATTGACATTTCACAGTGGATCACAAATCTGCAATCTGCATTGGTCCAAAAGCGCTGTTTAGGGCATGTTTTCTACAACATCCCATTGATAAAACCAGCAATCTGTCCGGAGGAGCCGACAATTACAACCAACAATGCTACGACTTTTAAGCAGCTATACGCTGATTACGAGGAGAAAGCAGTGAAGTGGTCCGAAGGAGAAATTGTTGCTAAGCAAATTGTAGTTGTTTTAATAGGTATATGATAGGGTAGGTACACTTGCGAAGAGTTACTAATTCAGTATTATGATGGTGGAGTATAGCAAGCAAGTGTGCAGATGGCTTGAATATGCAATTGAATTGAAAGATGATAAAAAGATAATATATCACAAAGTGGTTAATCTAAGCCTATTTATACTTCCAAAATCATCCGTGCGCCAACAAAGCAAACAATGCAAACATCAAGACCCGTGAGACCCACACCTCGCCTAGCTAGTCCCAACACTTCATCCTAGCCTTGGTGGTATCACCTTATCTGCTGCTTATGCAGCCTTGCCATGTCCACTATGTTTGCTAGGCACAACAGTAGTCAACATGATTAGCAAGGAAATTTGACCCCAGAATTTTGTCAACATGACAGCAAAGCAGATTTCTGATCATGTAAGCAACGTAAGAGAGGAAGGTGCAACCACACCATGGGAGATAGCCATCCGGAACCTTCTATCCACAAGTTTCACATCAACAGCTGTTACAGTTATGAGTTAGGGAAGTATCATCATGTGCTGACTTTTGCAATGATGTCACTATGGTAATGCAGGAGAGTGTATGAGACAATAATGTATAATAATTGATATGTAAAGAAGGAAGTCAATTTCAATCTAAGATAGCGAGACGCCTACTATTTATACTTCACTATTCTCGCTACATAAATAATTCTATTCAATATTCTTGTGACCAGTACAAACTTATGTAATCATGTTGTATAGCATATTTGCATTCTGCACACGTGATTACACAACAATAGCGAATAATTGCTGCAACGAGTTCATGCAGAATTTCTTAGATGTGAACAGTGCCGCTGAATCTATGATACCAACCTTACCCGGAAGTTAAAAGAATACTCAGCGTAACATTTTCGAGACTAGTACCGGATTTGCAGGTTGCATGTTCAGCATGGGAACTGAAGGAGTAGATTGGTTGGATACTTGGAGACAAACCAAGGTTTACAACAAAAAGAACCAGTATGTGTTGTTGGACAACATGATGTTGACACTCCGGCAAGTTGCGAAGGTTAAGAAGGCTCAGTCTGGGGGTGGGTAAATCGCTTTTGGAAAGGAAAAGGGACGGGGCCACGGACAGGGAAAGGATGTGGTTACTAGTGTAGATTCTTATGCACTTTGTACCCGCTGCCACTACAACAAGCAAAGGAGCAAAAATTGTTTCAAGCAGCACCCTGAACTCCAGAGGAAGTTTAGAGCAAATGGTTCAGCAAAGGCCGCATCTGGTTTTAAAGACGAGGTCGGCGAAGATGAAGACAGCGATGGTCAATTTAATCTGGGTACTATAGCTAGAGCAGGTGCTAGTCTTAATAATTGTTTACTCTATGATACCGGTGCATCGCACCATTTAGTGCGCTGTAAAGACAACTTCCTAAAGATAGAGAAACTTATTGAGTTATGAGAAGGAGTAGATGCAATGTTACTAACTTTAGAATGAAATGTGTGATTCCGTGAGGGTAAGAAGTGTATTGGTAAGATATAAGGTATGTATTGCTTGACTTACTAGTCCATGTAGGTAATGCACTCTCTTTATATACACAAGCCGTTGTTACCCCACTGCGCTCATCCTATACTTGCGCCCAGTACCTTCTGAGTACCGAGTCAAATCTACTGATATCTATTTACAGAGTTGGAGACCGCTTCTGGTATCGTCTCCTTACAGGGTTTCATTTCGCCATACGACTCGTGTCACATGACTCGGTACATCTGACTCAATCTATCTGACTCAATCTATCTGACTTGATATCCTCGGTACATACGACACGTACATGCAAGTGCCTATTCTTATTGTTTTATACCTACACTGCATAAATCCAATGTCGCTATGCACAACACTCCCCCTGTCGGTTACGACTTTATTATTGAATAGCAATAGGTGATTTTGCTTTTGTCAGACAGTCTGCCAATTGATTATTTGTCGGGGTGTAAACTACCTCGATTCTTCCCTTTTGGTACTCTTCACGACAGTAGAAGTTTCTGAGTGAAATGTGTTTTGACCGTTTATGGTTATCATGGTTTTTAATCAATGAAATGGCAGATTGATTGTCAACGTGTAGTTTAGTACAATTAGCTCCATTGATACGGCTGTCAGTGCAGGTTTCTTCAAGGAGAGATTTTATCCATCGGAGCTGTCGGCAAGTTTCCGTTGCTGCAAGGTACTCAGCTTCAGTCGTTGAGAGAACAACTTCTCGTTGTAGTCGTGATCTCCAACATATAGGGCCGGAGGATAGCATAATGACGTAACCTGAGGTCGATCGGCTTGTCGATGAGTCTCCTGCAAAATCTGCATCTGTATATGCCTCAAGCGTTGATCTGCCATTAGAACGAGTGAAAGTAATGCCTTGATCGGGGTTTTTTGAGATGTACCTGAGTATTCTGAGTGCCGCCTGGGTGTGCTCAGTTCCCGGATTGATCAAGAATCTTCCTAGGTGGTTTACTGAGAACGCGATGTCTGGTCGCGTGTGATTTGCAAGATATTGAAGACCACCGATTATGGAATTATAATCAGTCCTTTCTTTTAGACTGCACGGTATAGTGCTCGGTTCTAAGAGACGCTCAAGCGGCGAGCTCGCTGGTTTGCAATTTTTTAAGCCATGCCTGGAGATTAGTGTACGTGCGTACTGACCTTGTGAGAGCATGAGGGTCTCTTTAGTTGGGTTGCTGATATGGATACCTAGGAAGAGATTAGTATTGACTGTTTTAAGCTTATATCTTTTGTGCATTGCTTTCATGATATCTTCGATCTTCTTGAGGTCATGACCCATGATTTGGAAGTCATCCACGTACATTATAATAAACAGATCCTTTGATTTGTTTGTGTACAAACATGCATTGGAAACTGTCGGGAAGAGACCAAGTTTAGCCAGTGTTGCTTTAGCATAATCGTACCAAAGTGCTGCAGCCTGCTTTAGTCCATATAATCCCTTTCGGAGACGAATGATATTGCCCTCTTTTTCAAACCCCCGAGGCATTTCCATGTAGAGATCGATGTCGATATCAGGGTTGAGGAATGCTGTTGGTACGTCTCCTTGTCTTCTGTGCCAGCCTAACTGGTGTGCGAGTGCAAGTAAGATAGTTCCAGTCTCGGGCCTCGGAGTTGGAGCGAAGGTCTCTTTGTAATCTATGCCTGCTCTTTGAGTGAACCCTTTTGCCGTGCATCGGGCATTCCATCTGTCAATACTACCATCAGCCTGGTACTTTTTCTTGAATACCCATTTACATTTCATCGGTTTTCTGCCTTTGGGAAGTTTAGAACGAGGGATGATGTCAATGGTGCCAGTATTTTTTAGTGAGCGGAATTCTTCTCTGGCTGCTATTTTCCACTGTGCTGCTTCTGTACATGTCATTGCCTCTTCCCATGTTGTAGGGTCCGATGACGCGTGAGCTGAACTTCCGTGGTGCAGGAGGTTGTAGTCGTGTTTCTTAACCTTTCTCCCATGTCTCGTCTCCATCATTTCGGGTTCTGGAGAGTGTGAACGCTTCTGGCCTGCAATCTGAGGAATAGGCTGCCATCCTGTCATGACAAAGTCAAGAGTGTCTTTGATGGTGTCTAAGGCCGTTTCCTGTGGATTTTGCTGCCTCCGGGGCTCAGCGGTGTCTAATTGCAGAGGTGTGAAATCTATGAGTGGAGGTCGGGTTTGTTCATCAATACACGATGGATAGGTCAATTTTAACTGTGTTGTCTGTGCAGGTGGTGATGGAGTTGGCGACTCTGAATAGATTGGCGTATTGTCGACTGTTGCTATTGATTCCGAAGAGTGATGCGCCTCTGTATGTTGTGGCGAAGTACATTCTGTCAAGTCTTGATAGATAGGACTGCTTTCTGGTGGGGGTGATTCAGTAGGCTTCTCTTCTGATGGCGGTAATTTGGTGATTATGCTTTCTGGCGAGGGTGCTTGGTTCTCCCCCTCAAACTGTGTGGTGGTTTGACTATTGCGAGTTAGAGGTGGGGTGGTTGTAACAAAAATTGGTAAAGAGTTGGTACAATCATTGGAAGGTTGTTGCCGATTGCTTGGTTCATCACCAAACATTACATCTTCATTGAAAGTCACATGAGGTGTGAAGCTTAATATCCATCTTAATTTTTGGGATGGCGTTTGTTGAGGATGATAAATTATAAAGTTCTTTGATGTTTGTTGGAAACCTAGAAACCATCCTTTGATAGCTCTTGACTCAAATTTTCCAGGCTTCGGACTTATTAGTTTGTAGGCTCTACAACCAAATCGTGGCAGGTTGCTGAGGTCAATTTGATCTACATGCGGTTGGTTGAGGCCCTGCAAGAAGTCTGTCAGTGGTACTTTCTTTGTTCGTAGGCAGTATAATCTATTGGTGATAAAGCATGCATGCTGGATTGCCCATGGCCAGAAAGATGTGGGCATGCCAGCGTCTATGAGTATTGATCGTGCCTTACTTAGAATTACCTTGTTCGATGATTCTGATACTCCATTTTGTTCTGGTGTATCTGGTGCTGAAATTTCGGTGCGTATGCCGTGGTGATCACAATATGCTTTGATTCGGAAGAATTCTGATCCTCCATCTCTAAAGATTGCTCGAACTCTTTTACCATACTGATGATGTTGTGATTCGATCCATTGTATGAGGAGTGGGGCAATTTGATCTTTGGTATTTGTGATCAGTGCCCAGCGCATTCGTGTTTTTGCATCTGTGATTATCACTGCATACTGTTGTCCGTTGGCTGCAGCTGTTATTTTGCCAACAGTATCAATGAATATTTCATCTAATGGTTCATTCGGTATTATTCTTGGTTCCCTGGAGACATACATTTGGGCTTTGCTTAGGTAACAAGTTTCGCATGTGGTGAGATCATTCGTGCTTATCCCTTCAAGACCCTTTTAGCATTCTGCTGTTTTCTTTAGGATGTTTTAGCCTACGTGTCCCAGCCTTTGGTGCCAGCGCTGGGCATCTGCGACTGGTATTCTTGCAATACTTGGAGCAGCTATAGTTGTCGAGGGATTAGTTTTTTGTTTAAGATTAAGTGGGTGTATGTAGAATACATCATTTTTCCGAACAAGATGAGCTACTGGTTTGTTAGGATTGCCACTTTGTTTTAGGATTAGTAGAGATTTATTGAAGTCAGGAAATAGGTTTGATAATCTCTCTAATCTTCCAGCAGATACGATGTTACAAGAGGAGTTAGGAGAATATAGGGCATCGTGTAGATGTAAGATAGTGCTTCCAAATTTCAATTGTGCGTTGCCTTTTTCTAGTAAGGATGCAGCTCCAATTGCTTGCTCGAACCTGAAGGGTTTGGGACAGGGTTTTAGGTCACTGAAGAGTTTCTTTTGGGAAATGAAGTGGTGCGATGCACCGGTATCATAGATTGTAGGAATTTCATTGAAACGAGCTGATGCTATTGTGACACTAATTTCATCTTCACTATCAATGTCCGTTGCGATTGCAGCTCCTTTTCCTTTCTTTTGCTTGCCGCCCTTTTTCTTCAACTCTGGATGTTGTATAAAACATTCCTTATTTCTGTGTCTGTGTCGACAGTTTGTACAGTAGGCTTCGGGGTCCACATAGGGTTTGGACGGTCCAGATGCTGCACATATTGTATTCTTTGGCTGCGTTCGGTTTCCGGCGGTTGCTCTGAGGGATGACATTATTGATTGAAGAGGCGCAAATTGATTGTCAGCTTGGTATACCTTTGTTTCCCTCCATGTTGCTAACCAATCCACGTGACTCGTTCCAATAACAAACAATGCTGAGGCAAGCCCTTTACCGATCACGTGTACATTTTCGCTTGGTTCTGTGTTGTTAGGAATGAAGCTATCAGCGGCGTTATTTACACTCTGTAGTGTAGAAAGAAAGGAGTCAATGTAACAATCCGCTGTGCTCTCAAATCTTACTTGCAGGAATAATTCTAGTGCTGCTATGTAGGGTGCGGTCGCAGTTTCCTGTCTTGTACCGGCAATATTATCATAAAGCTGTTTTGCAGTCATGTTTTCTACTGACTGTGGACAGTTAGTCGGGTTGAGACATGATACGATAATATTCTTAGCCTCAATTTCCCGAAGGATCCACTGCTCAAGTCCCTCGATGTGTTGGGAGATCAATTCTTCCATATTCATCGCATCGGGATTGGTAATGGTAGGATCCGACGGTCTTATGGCTGGTCTGATGCCTGTAATGTTGTGGAAAACGTGACCAAGCACGTTCCTGCGCGCCAGCTTAGCTTGCAGCGATGATCTCCATTGTACGAAGGAGACACCGTTGTCGAGGATCACGATGTTCTTTTCGTTAGACATGTTGCTACCCCAAGGTTAGCACTTCTGAGTTAGACTACAGTAGAGCGGCCCGGGCTCATAACCTATTGAGTTATGAGAAGGAGTAGATGCAATGTTACTAACTTTAGAATGAAATGTGTGATTCCGTGAGGGTAAGAAGTGTATTGGTAAGATATAAGGTATGTATTGCTTGACTTACTAGTCCATGTAGGTAATGCACTCTCTTTATATACACAAGCCGTTGTTACCCCACTGCGCTCATCCTATACTTGCGCCCAGTACCTTCTGAGTACCGAGTCAAATCTACTGATATCTATTTACAGAGTTGGAGACCGCTTCTGGTATCGTCTCCTTACAGGGTTTCATTTCGCCATACGACTCGTGTCACATGACTTGGTACATCTGACTCAATCTATCTGACTCAATCTATCTGACTCGATATCCTCGGTACATACGACACGTACATGCAAGTGCCTATTCTTATTGTTTTATACCTACACTGCATAAATCCAATGTCGCAATGCACAACAAAACTACCTAAGCCATTTGAGTTCAATCAAGCTGTAGGTAACTCAACGTTAACCCATAAAGGGACTTGTCGCCTGCGTATTGAGAATTTGATGCTGGACTTAACAAACATAATGTATTCATCAATTCAGCTTGCGACAATGTATCCGCTGTAAGGCTAATGCAAGACCACAGGATAGTCGCTGCAAGGCATAATGAGATCCTTGTTCGGACCAACAATGATGGATACGACACGCCGATAGCTAAGTTGAAAAATATTGAAGGTTTTTTGTTCATACAACCATTAGATCAATCATGTCACAGCAAAGGTCACAATCGCGTAGCACCAATTGTAGCTAGGGTCCCACGAGCAATTGTTGAATTTAGGAAAGATATATTTCATTAAGCGTATCAAATCTAAAGAAGTAATTTTATTTTATCAACAAGATACCATATATATATATATATATTTATATACATATCTACAAGTGCCAATTCTCAGCATTCAGCTTCGCATCTATAACCCCCAAAGTCTCATCCTCCAACCGAATGAATATCAAAAGATTACCCATAGGACTGTAGACGCGTGCTTGAAGAAATCTCGAAGGATTCTGGACAAATGCTGGAATGATCACTAATGGTTAACAATAATATTTGTTAATTATTGTTATATAGGTAAAGTAATTGGCTCAGTGATAATCTGATTGGTCCAAGCCTGGACAGTAGCGGGTGGAAGGACTGGGTAGTTAGCCGTAGTGAATGACGTCGCTTTTATGCTGAGCAAACGGTGCGGATATTGATCCGGGTAACTGAGTTGGGAGGCGTTCCAAGCGAGTGACCCAGGAGATATTCTGATCTTGCCTAAATCCAACACTCATCCTGACCAATTGGATTATTGTTTTAGAGACAAAAATCCTTTTTTTGATAGGATTCAATTTCAAAAAAGGCAATGGCTTAGTGAGGATGTCTGCTAACATGTCCCTGGTTAGAGTGTAGTCAAGCCTGATATCTCCACTAGCTATACACTCCCTTGTGTAGATATAAGCTACGTCAATATGTTTTGTTTTTGTCGAGTTTGTGCCTTTAGCAAGCACGAGAGCACTTTAATTGTCGGTCAAAGTGTTAATTCCCCCACACTCTAGAAGTTCTTCAGATGCTCGGAGTTCTTTGACAAACCTATTAAACAAAACAGCTTGTTTTGATGCTTCATAGATTGCTACATATTCGGCTTTGGCTGTGGAAGTTGCCACAGATTTTTGTCTTCTTAACTGCCAACAAACAGGACTTCCACCTAACATGAGGATATATCCACTCACCGAACGTCAAGCTATTACGTCAGATGCGTAATCTGAATGTGAATAAAGGGTTGCTTTTTTATCAGTCGAGATATTTTGAGATTGTGGGCCGTAGTTGAAGGTAATACAGTGATTTTTGGTCCCTTTCAGATACCTAGGTATTCTACAAACACAATTCCAGTGTCGCTGGACTGGGGATGAGTTATGGCTAGCGAGTTGAGAAGTGGCAAAAGAAATGTTGGGCCGAGTGCTGTTAGCGGCATAAACTAGACTACCAATCGCACTGGAATATGATGATTGATCAGCAAGCGGTTTATTTTCATCTGCAGGTAGGACGCCATTGTAGCCCTTAATTGGTGATGTGTATGGTTTTGTCACAAGCTAATGCCTGGTAATTTTAAGGCTGGTGCCTAAGGCAAAAAGAATACTCTTTGCTAAGCAGCCCTAAGCTGAAACTTCTCCGACACGCAAATTTCCCCAAACATTTAGGGTAACATATGTTGATTTTACAGTTTTGTTTGTGATGAAGAGTGAGACATGACGAGACACTGGTTGTCTGCACAAAGGACACCAAAGCATCATAAGATGTTAGAGGCAAATGCAGAAATTGTAGATCATGCGATTTTGATTTAGATCATGCAAAGAAAGGGAGGAAATGTTGAGCATGAGGAATAGATATATGATGTTTGCTCTCGGTTTTTTTTGCTTCTTCACCTCAAGATTTTCTATTGTATATAGCTCTGGATAGCTTGTGAATAACAATCATCTTAAGACCCTTACAGGTTTGGCGTCTTCGAGTCCAAATGATTTTATTTTGTCTATCACATAATGAGTTAGCGATATTTGAAGGACTCCATTTGCCCTATCGCGGCTTATTCTCCAGCCGATTATAGTGCTAATTTCCTTAATGTCACAATAGTGGGCTTTGCGTGACTCGACAGAATCTGGCTAAGGCTCGAGGATTGGAAGGTCTGGAGGTCTAAAGATCTAAAGGTCTAAGGTCTGGAGGTCTAAGGTCTAAAGTTCTAAAGGTCTGAAGGGTAATTTGAGAAGCTAAAGAGTAAATTCTGAAGGTCTAATAAATGACGAAAAACAAAGCGTGGAGACTCTAGGGTACAAGATAGAACTATGATATATACAATTTGAGATGAGCTACCTGTAGTAAAAATGTCAAATATTCGCCATTGTATCTCGAAATAAATACGAATGAGATAAATAGTGACCCAATATAGAATAACGTCTGACCGTATCTGAACACGCGAAGAAACCCCGAAACTCCAATACTCTGATACTTTGATACTCCGACACTCGGAACTGCGAACACGAGGGATCAGACACCTAGGTATCTGACACTTAAGGTCTTTGATGGGAAAACAGTATGACAGCTTTGCTTTTGATTTGTTAACATGTTAGATTTTTTGTCCGCAGATTATCAAGTCATCGACGTAAACACCAATAACAAGTTGCCTAATCTGGTTGATGTAGATACACAAGTCACATTCAGATTTTCTAAAGTTAATAGAATTAAGTTCTGTGTCGAGTTTCGCATACCAGGTTTTGCCAGATTGTTTAAATCCGTAGAGGGCTTTATTCAAGCGCACATATCTTGTTCCCTTCATGCCTTTAGGTGTTTTCATAAAAATTTCTTCCTCAAGGTCTCCTTCTAGATATGCCGTTTTTACGTTGATCTAGTGGATTTCCCAATCTCTGAAGGCTGCGACAGATAATAGGATTCTTAACAAATCTGCTCGTAAGGTAGGCGAATATGTCTCTAAATAATCTATCCCGTACACTTGGCTAAACCCTTGAACAACCAGCCTTGCCTTGTATCGCCTGTCTGACTTCATCGAGAATACCCACCTAGACCAGACAGGCTTTCTTCCATGGGGAACGTGAGTGATGAAAGAGAAGACTTTCTTTTCGCTTAGTGATTTAAGTTCCTCGTCAATCGCAACTTTCCAACGCTCGCTATTTGGTCCTTCGATAGCATCTCTGTATGATTGAGGAATTGGTATATCTGCGCCAACGTAAAGGACACGAGGAGTGGGTTGCCATGCTGACCGGGGTGGTATTAGTTTTGGTATTCTTTTACTTTGCCAAGGAGTAAGGGGTTCTTCGAGATCTGGTTGGACTTCAGGATTGGGCGGAGAGATTTGTGATAAGGGAGAAGATATAGCCTGGGCTCCTGCTGAGCTCCTAATAGGCCCTAACTCTAATGGTGACGTTACGGTTATCGCAGGAATTGAAGATTGTAGAGAAGATGCCGCGGAGGGCGCAGATGTAGAGGCAACAAGAGATGGAGAACTTGGAGGAGTAAAGGATTTTGAAATTTCGGGCTCATCTTCCTCAGTATCTTGGTCTTCGCCTGGGGAATTAATTGATATGTTGGTCAGTTCTTCTTCAGAAAGAGTCTCAATTTCGCCATATTGCTCATGACTTGATGTGCTCCAGTCCCAGAAAGTATCCTCAAAGAAACGCACATTGTCACGGGCTGCGCCCTGGTTATGCTGTGGCTAGTGGTTGTGTTGTTGCTATTGGTTGGTAGGGTAACAGCAGGGACCGCGTCACGGGTTTTGTTTATAAAGTGCACTCCCCCTTCCTTTATATCTCTTGAATCTTTGTAGATAAATATACATAGTTTGTGGCACCGTATTCCGCGACAGCGAGACTGCACTGCCCTTCACATATATTGATCTCTTTTAGTCTAACTTTTTTTTCTCTCCGTGAGGCCTAGCCCGGAAGAGACTGTTAACCTAATCTTGTGATCCGCGTACAGGATCTGCCTGTGAATGTCATACAAGGTTCCTGAGATTTCAGATTCATCGTCAGAAAACTTGAGGGACTCTTTCCTTTCAACAGTGGATAACCAGACAAACTTATTTACAGCTAAGATGTCATCTGACCAACCGATGAGAAACGTAGAATCAAACAATATCCCAGCAATCTCAGACGGACAGGATTTTCCAAGGCCAATCCAGTAACCCTTCTAGCTCAACATGGCAAACATCTCAGGGGAAGATATTATCCTTTTCCAAAAATTCTTGGACTTAAAGCGTCGAGAGGAGTCTGGGGCACTACATACGCAACCTCAAGCCACAACAATAATTACCAGGAAGGAGACTCCATGGCCCGGCTGGAATGGGTCAAAAGAATCATATCCTGTTTATTGCTTTAAGCTTCAGGTAAAGATTGAGGAGGATCTAGCAGTATTAGGATCAAACAGGGCTATCTGCATGGGCATGGTTGAATCACTGCCTGAAATAAAAAAATCACTAGTATCCAACTGGTTTCTGAAAGGGGGCTCTAATGACGAATATGACTGGCGCAAATTCCTTAACTGCTTCGACAAACATTTTGAAAGTAAACAAGCAGGCTTGGAAGCAGGAGACATCCTTGTCAGGATGCGCCAAGGAGAGAATCAATTATTTGAAGATTTTATTCAGGACTTCGAAAACCAGCTTGCTTGATGCGACAAAGAAAACTGGTCTTCAAGCCCTAAGCTAATTTTTGTTCATGCTGCTATTAACGAAAAATTGCTTGCGGCTTTAGTGGGTAAGAAACTCACGCTAAGCATGGGATACGAATCCTGGGTTTCGAGAGTCCGACAAATAGCCGCTCAAATAGAGGCCATGAATAGTTACTGGCCAAATTCTTCTAAATTACAGACAGGGACCTTCTTCATCCTGGGAAGAGGTACAATTGTTCCTCATCTATCCAACTCGAGTGCCAAGCAACCTCTAAGTGATCCTGATGGAGATACGATCATGGGCGGGGTTAACGCGTTAACAGCAGCGAAAGCTAAAGGAAGGAATAAGGGCCAGAAACACAGCTAAGTAAAACCACGGGCCCCATGGAGATCGCAAGACGAATTTCGGAAGTTGCTTGACAAGGGGTTATGTACGCGGTGTGGAAAGCCGGGACACGGTTCTTTTAAATGTCAAAAATACCATCCAGCAATACCACCGGAAACAGGAGTTAGCTTAGCAGAAGTAGAAACAAAAGAACTAAGTGGAGACTCAGGAAACAAGGAACCCTAAACAAAGTCGCGTCCAGGGGTAATAGCCAGGTTTTAGGAGGTGACAAGACACTCGAGAAGATGCATAGTCCACCCTTTTAAATAGTTTGTTTAATCAATAAATCTTTTTACGTGCAATCTTTAGTAGACACGGGTTGTTTCTGTTATTCCCCAATTGATGAAAACCTGGTGCGCAAATTTAAAATCCGTACAGAGAAAATCAGCCCGCTTTCTTTGCGTCTAGCAAACGGTAATAAAGAAACAAAAATAAGATATATTGGTCGTCTAGAACTGGACATCAACGGCCGACATAAGCAAATTTGGGGGTATGTAGTCCCTAACCTAGCATATTCCATAATACTAGGCAAGCCTTGGCTAGAAGACAACGACGTAGTTTACGTAGCAAAAAGGAGAAACCTACGTTTTGGAAGTCGTAAACTTGGGTGTATAGTAAGAGCAAGTGGATGGCATAAGAAACTGGCCCCCCAAAAGGTCAAATTTAAAATTTCCCATGTTAGCATTAACCAAGTAAGATTGACATTGGGATCAGTATTCGCTGCGCTGCTGAATAGTGCAAAGATGGACCCTAATGCTTATATTGGGGCTATTACTGTTAACAATATTACAAGGGCGTTAGAGCCAAAGAAATTGCTCTCCGAAGATGAAGTCAGGCGTAGTCTTCCCTCTGAGGTCCACAAATTTATAAACACGTTCATGGATGATCTACCATCAGACACTCTACCACCTCATAGACCTGGGATTGACACAAAGATATCCCTACAAAAAGACGAACACGGCAGGTCAAAAGAAATCCCTTGGGGCCCACTGTACAGAATGTCCCGAGACAAACTTCTGGTCTTAAGAAAAACCCTAACTGAGCTCTTGGATAAACACTGGATCCGTGCCAGCAGCTTCCCCGGGGGCGCACCAATCTTGCTCATAAGAAAGCAAGAGGGAGGGCTAAGATTTTGTGTCAATTACCGGGCTCTCAACACTGTAACAGAACGTGACAGATACTCTCTTCCATTAAAAAGAGAGACCTTGAGAATGATGGCTCAGGCAACTTGGCTTTCTAAAGTAGAAGTACGCGCAGCGTTCCGTAGGCTTCGTATTGCTCAGGGAGACGAATACAAAACGGCGTTTCGCACGCGATTTGGGGCTTACAAGTGGCTAGTAACGCCATTTGGTCTGGCAGGGGCACCGGCAGCTTTTCAACGTTGGATCAACAAAGTGTTAGGAGGCCTCTTTGGGGATACCTGCGCGGCGTACTTAGATGATGTCGTAATCTTCTCTCATAATGACTTGGCAGACCATTGGATAAAAGTCAACCAAGTGGTCTCACGACTTGCTGAGGCTGGACTCAAGCTGGATCCAAAGAAATGCGAATTTGCAAAGAAAGAAATTAAGTACCTAGGGTTTATAATATGTGTAACAGAAGGCATAAAGCCTGACCTAGAAAAAGTGCGTGCAATAACTGAGTGGGAAAGACCTATCAATATCAAAGGAATAAGAAGTTTCCTAGGGTTCGCTAACTTTTATCGAAACTTTATCGAAAACTTTGCTCAGTTGACGGCTCCACTCCACGATTTGACGGGGAAAGGAACTCTATATAATTGGTCGGCCGAACATCAGAAAGCTTTCGAAGAATTAAAGCGTCGATTCAGTAACGCACCGGTGTTGGCCATGTGGGATGAAAATAAACTTACAGTCCTAGAAACGGATTCATCAGGATGGGCCACTGGAGCGTCCTTGTCCCAGTATAGTGAAGAGGGATCTCTAAGGCCCGTAGCATACCATTCAAAAAAGCTAACCCCCACTAAGTGTAATTATGATATACACGACAAGGAACTTCTGAGTATTGTTTGTAGTCTAGAAGAGTGGAGAGGTGAGCTTATAGGTCTCCACGAGCCGTTCATTATTCTAACGGATCATAAAAATTTGGAATTTTTCATGACTGCTCGAAAATTGTCGGAAAGACAAGTAAGGTTGGCTCAATCGTTATCTCAGTTCAATTTTAAAATCAAATTCAGAGCAGGCAAACAGGCGGCGCGTCCGGATGCGCTATCACGTCGCGCACAGGATCTTCCAAAGAACCCCGACAACCCTCGCCTTAAAGAACGAGAGTTTCAGCTTCTAAGGAAAGAATGGTTGAACAAAGAAAAGCCCAAAGAGGCAACACTTCTAGCCCCTATAGTTCTTGTTTTGTCTGCCAATCCTAAGATAGCGCAAAAGATTCCAGAGGGAAAACAATTATTTTTGGAAAAAGTCCTCCAGGATCTATGGAACAAAGGTAAAGCAAACGCTGCTTCAATGTTTGAGGAGTTATACAAAGCCATGTGGAAAAACGAAAAAGCCTTGCCACCTGGCCTGGGAATTAAGGTATCGCTGGCAGAATGTGAATTAGATCCAAGGGGCGCTCTATGCTTCAGGAAGAGGTTGTGGATACCAAACTGGGAGCCGCTTCAGACGGCGTTAATACAAAAGAGACATGATTCACACGTCACGGGACATCCAGGACGTAATAATACGTTGGCGATTTTATCTAGATCGTTTTTTTGGCCGGGGATGAGCACAATGGTTAGGAAATTCTGTTAGAATTGCGATGTATGCGGCCGTTCTCATGTATGGCGCTCTAAAAGACAGGGATTTCTACTTCCTCTGCCAATTCTGAATAGATTTCATAGTGAATTATCTGTCGACTTCATGACTGATTTGCCATCAAAAAAAGAGGTGACCCATGCTATCTAATGGTCATTACAGACAGATTGTTAAAAAGTGTTACGCTAGAAGCAATGGAGTCCATGAATGCCAAAGATTGTGCAAAGCGGTTTATAAATTGCCATCATAGATTCCACGGCTTTCCTCACGCAATAACTTCAGACAGAGGGTCCAATTGGGTTGGGGATTTCTGGAGACGCGTATGTCAATTGACAAATATTGAACAGCGGCTATCAACATCATTCCATTCAGAAACGGATGGAGCGACATAGCGTATGAATCAAGAAGTATTAGCCTACCTACGGGCATTTATATCCTTTGCACAGTATGAGTGGCCAAGTCTACTTCCTTCGGCCCAGTTGGCGATTAACAACAGAGATAGCTCAAGCACAGGTTTGAGCCCCTTTTTTATAGAGCATGGCTATTATGTTGAACCATTGAAACAGTAGAATAAATTATGTAAAGAAGATCGTTCAGCGCCAGCAAAACGGGCGGAAATTTTCGTCAACCGGATTCGGGAGGCACAAGAATACACGGCGGCTGCAATGGCGGCAGCTCAGCAGCGAATGGAAGAGCAGGCAAATAGAGCTAGAAATCCTTCCCCAATTTTCCGCATTGGGGATAAAGTATGGCCGAACCTCAAGAATATTCACACGCCCCAGCTAAAGAAGAAACTGGCATGGGTCAACGCTAAGTACAGTATTACCAAAATCATTTCGTCACATGTTGTCGAACTGGATGTACCCTCACAAATCTGGCCAAGATTTCATGTCCAATTGCTCAGAAAAGCTAACAAAGATCCTCTTCCTTCCCAGTCAAAAGATGATGAGCAACCCCCTCCGGTTATTCCTGAGGTTTTGGACGAAAGTGTTCAAAAACAAGCTCCGTAACATTTTGTCAAAAGAATTCTGCGAGCAGAGCGAGTACAACAAGGAAAAAGATCAGTCCGCCGGGTGTTAGTGAAGTGGAAAAATTTTATAGAACCAAATTGGGAAGACCGCAGTAACATGGAGGAGACAGAGGCCCTGGACAAATTCGAGGCTCGCTTTGGTTTAGGCAATGGAGTAGGAGAAGAAGAAGATTCTAGGCAAGGTCCTGGAGTTACAAAAATAAAGAAAAAAAAATCAAATATAGGCAAATCTAACTAGAGAAAGAGGTCATAATGTCACGGGCTGCGCCCTGGTTATGCTGTGGCTAGTGGTTGTGTTGTTGCTATTGGTTGGTGGGGTAACAGCAGGGACCGCGTCACGGGTTTTGTTTATAAAGTGCACTCCCCCTTCCTTTATATCTCTTGAATCTTTGTAGATAAATATACATAGTTTGTGGCACCGTATTCCGCGACAGCGAGACCGCACTGCCCTTCACACATATTGGCGGATATAACGACCTTATTCCTTCCACTTTTAGTGGGCACATATACCCAATACTGCGTTGGTGACTCGCAATACCCAATGAAAATACCTCTGAGTGATGTTGGAGAGAGCTTGAATCTTTGTGAGCCGTGTGTGTCAATGAGAACATAACAAATGCAACCCCATACCCTGAGGTGAGAGAATTTGGGCTCTATGTTATTCATTTTCTCATATGGAGACTATTTATTGGGGAGAAGCGGCAATCTATTACGTAAGTAGCACGCGGTAAGAATGGCAGCATCCCAAAACCGGAGTGGGAGACCTGAATGTGCTAGTATGCATCGAGCAATGGTGACTAGAGTTTGGTTCAGCCTCTCGGAAACGCCATTCTGATGTTGGGTATATGGGGCACTAATCTGTTGCATGATGCCACCAAATTTAATCAGCTTGTATTCTGAACCGCGATCAAAGCGCATAGCCTTGATTTTGCAACCAGTTTGGAGCTCTTTTTTCTCTTTGTATTGAATAAAGCAGTTGTTGACTTCTATTGTACTTTTCAAGAGGAAAATTTCACTTTCGCAGGAAAAATCATCTGTAAATAAGACGAAATATAAGCTACCAAAAATTCCAGGTATTCGACATTTGCCCCACGTATCTAAGTGGATAAGCTCGAGTATTGTAGAAGATCTTCAGACAGGATTTCTGTTGATTTTTTCTACTTGTTTGCAGGAGTTACAAACATCACAAGTACTTAGAGAATTAGTGTTTATCAGAAGGTTTGAGGATTCTCCAGAAAATGATGGGAGAGAGAACCTTGATATTTCGAGTTTTTTGAGAAAGTGTGGACCGACGTGACTAAGTCGAGAGTGGAGAAGTTGAGTTACATCTCTATTGGTTCCTTATGATAGAAGAGCGGGGTTAAATTCTTAAGAGCGAAGGGTTAAGGAATCCATGCTGGAAGTTAGAGTAAGGATTTCGTGAGAAAGCAAGCTGGGAGTGTATCCAGCATAAGTGTCTGCTCTAGGATGTGGTGAGGTGTTAAAGCAGAATAACGCATCTTTAAATCGAGCCGTTGCAAGCGTAGATCCGTTTGGTGATAGAACAGCGATACTGCTTTCTCAGGAATGAAGTTTGAAACCGCGGGTGAGTAATTGAGATCCCTATACAAGGTTCTTGGTACAAGAGGGAAGGTACCACACATTGTCAAATTGAATAACCTTGAATTTGGAACTATCATTGAGGCTGTATATGCTAAATTGGACGAAACCTGTGGCAGCGATAAATGCATAGTGTCCCGATGCAGTTTGGACCCTTTTGTTTGTTGGGTAAAAAGATGTGAACAACGAGTGGTCGTGAAAGATGTGATGCGTTGCACCAGTGTCGAGAATAATGTCACCATTCTTAGTATGGCCCTATGAAGATAATGCTTGTTCTTCTACGATCCATATTCCATCATCTGAAGGTACAAGATCGGGGCTTGCTGGACTAGCTGGATTAATTTTCAACTTTTTGCCGTATTTTTCTTACAACTTTAATGCGAGGGTTGCCTTTTGGGGATTCTTGGCTGCCCATTTAGTGCCATCTGGAGTGTCTAACCAAGCAAAACATGTTTCTCGGGTATGATTTAATTGTTTACAGAAAGCGCAAGTTTTGCCTTTCCGTGAATGGATATCACTGCTCTTGTTGATGAATGACGCGACGCCAGTGCAGAATCAATTGTCATAACTTGCTTGACTGGCACAGAGAGAGTTAACAGCTCCGGAAAACGAAATTGACTTGTCGTTTCTTAGGACAGTTACGGTACCACTGAAGTATCCATTGCAGCATTTGTCGAAATGGCCTAAGAGACGGCTTTTTATTAGATCATCAGTAGGAGTCTGAGCGATGTCGACAGATGATATCTTAGTTTTGCGGATAATTAGCTGTTCGGAAATTTTATCAACATCAGAACCATCTTCAATCCGAAAACTCCAAAAATCTTGAAGAAGTGTTGCAATGGAATCTTGTGACACGTGCCCGTAATACTGAATGAGGGAGTCCCACATGTCTTTTGATGTTGCTTTTCCATGGATCAGGTAAAAGATTTCCTTGGGAACGAGTTGCGCCAAAGCTGCTTTGATGTTTCCATCTTGATCTTTAATGGAAATATTTTTAGTATCAGTTACACTTTGAATTTCTGGGATTATACTGAAAATGTAATTTTCGACGTGTAGGTTGTGGAAGACTTGTTCAACCAAAAACTTCCAACGGATAAAAGACGACTTTTCCAGCCTAGGAGCATGTCTAAGGGCCTTAAGGATTTCAGAAGTAGACATTTTTTCAAATAAGGGGGTAAGGTAAGGGTAGGAATAAGAGTAAAGTGAGGATAAAGTAGGAGTCAAGTGAGGATAAAGTGGGAGTAAGTATAAGAGTAGGAGTAAGTATGAGAGTGGGAGTAAGTATAAGAGTAAGAGTAACTCAGATGATTTAGAGATTTGGTCTCATAATCTGTTGAATTTAGGAAAGATATATTTTGTTAGAGTGTGGAAGGGAGTCAAGGAATTGTAGAGGAAGGAGAAGAGGGTAAATGTAAGTAAAGTTAAGATGGTAAGGAATTATAACGAGGACGTTGCACGATTCCTAATATCTGTGCGCAGTCACCTATTTAAACACAAATCCGAAGGCTAGCGCCGGCATATTGTAACTGTTGAAAAGAGTAGGGAATTTTGAATCAATGTCAATTGATTAATCACGTGTCACTTGGAGAGAATAAGAATACTGAAGTATTTTTGTAAGAAACGTACAGCGGAGTTGTTATTTTTTACAATCCGGATCTAACCAGATGTGACGGCTGTATAGCCATAGGGATTCCTGTAGCCTATGCCTGGTAGCATAGGCATGATATGTTAACAGGGTCCGAGCGTTATGTGATAAGGCATTTAGCAAAGAATGCTAAAGAACCTTCTGGAAGATTTCCGTACTATCCTTGTATGTTGGGGACTAGCCTGATTAGTACAACCTAATCTAATCACAACAACATGGTACAGAAGGTTCTAGAAGCAAAGCCTTGGTTTATTAAGTCACTTGTATTTACAGTTATGTGGTTCCTCTCTAGATAGAATATAGACTACCAATAGGTATATAGCACTCAAGCCTCTATACACAAATCCGTGACACCAGACTATATATACTACCAATATGTAAAACTGACTAACAGGGTTTACGTGATTAGCAATAAATACAGTTAAGCGCATTTAGTAAGTGCATTAATTAGTATGTGTGCACTAAGGTAGGTATTCCCTTTAGTATGCATGACAATTAGTAAATCACTAATGAAACCCTCATTTCCAATAGACACAACCTTTCGAGACTCCCGTTCATCTTGGAAGATAACAAATGTACATTCCAGCCGAGAGCTTCTGATCGGCGCCCTAGTGTCACAGAGAATCCTACTAACGCCGGATAAGTAAAAGGTAATAAACTAACAAAAGGAAACATAACAGAGCCTTGGCGGGCTACCCTGTGCTGTTATAGCTATACCTGTACTGATGATATCACCAATCGGATACCAAACCTGACATCAGCTCCCTCCCAAGACCTGACGTCCTCAGCAGGATTTACGTGACATCTTGAGATAAATGATTCAGATCAATATCTGTCGCTTCAGCTATGGTATCCGAAATCTCTTCCGATGTGGGCTTAACACAGCGTGGGAATTTCTGATGATATGCTTTCAGGAGTTCAGATACGTTACTGCTCACAAAATTGGATAATGGCTGCCAAGAAGTTTCTATTTGACCGGTGTATTTCACTCAATACTCGAAACCACAATCTTTAAGGCGTCTGGATCCTAAGATTGCATTAATTTTGTATAATGCCTCACCGCAATGGTCGATTTCTATAAGAGGATTTGGCCCGTTGGTCTGGCCCGGGAAGGGGTTATTCGGATCCGGTCAGAGTAAACTGGTGTGGAATACTGTGTGTAAAGATTTCGGGTCTTCGGGTTAATAAAGCTGGTAGCTGTGGCTACTGATTTTCTTGACAATAGTGAATGGTTCTAGTGTTAAAAGAAATAAAATTATATTCACTTATGATGATAGGAATTATATTTTATGTGTGAGGAGATAATTGTGTGAACGAGTATAATTATAATCGAAGATGAGTTTATATCTTATTGTAGTAAAGACAAAAAAAAGATATAGTAGTGATTGTTGTGGATGATGAAGGAATGTGGTGGGAACACCAGATTATATACATTTTGTGTGACAAGGTTTGTGAGAAGAGAAAGTAAAGTGAATAAGGAAAATACAAAAGTGGGAAACCCAAACTATCCCACCGACGATCATTCTTAGCGCCTAGCAAGCCCCACAATTTACATTAGAGGCGCTTAGGCACAAACTAGTTTGTTTGTGTCAAAGAACACTATTGATGCCGATCCTAATATCAATATTCCAACACAACATTAATGTTGATCCTAATATCAATTTTTCAACACAATATTGATGTCTATCTCAGATCCTTGCTAGATTATTAAACCCTGTACACAGCTATGCATGATCTGATCCTAGATAGTATTCATAAGTCTTATACTTTGCATAAACTTATTCCATAATATTTATGCATAAGCTTGCACAAATATTCCTTGCATAATTAATTTCAACAAATTAATTATTACAATGCACTGAGTGATTTCACTGTTTGTCACTTATATGATTAAATTCAACACCTAGATTTTTCCAATCTAATTTCTTACTTTGTTGTTTTGTCTTGAAATTCTTCGCATTAACAAAAACTTTGTCGCCTACCTGGTAGGATGGTGGAGCATATTGGTGCTTATTCGCGTATTTTTTGTAGAAAGCCTGTGAGACCTTCATATTCTCGCGGAGGAATGTGTTTAGATTATTCATTTGGTCGACAAAATCCTTAGCAAGGTTCTGTTGAGTGCGCAGGTATTCGGAGGCTGGAGGTGGATTAGGATTTTGGGCTGGCGTTATTGTCGATATTGGGTGCTGTGCCGAATTGGCAAAGAATGGGGTAACCTTTGTCATAGTTGACTCTGAGTCATTGGCGTTATACTCAGCTGACGGAAGCTAACTGACCTAGTCATCCTGCTGATGATTACAATAGGCTCGAAGGTAACACTCTAATATCGCATTAAAGCGCTCTGTTTGCCCGTCAGTCTCTGGGTGCCAAGCGGTTGAGAGTAATATTTTTGTATTAGTCTGTTCGCCGACAGCGTGCCAGAACTTGGATACGAATTGCGGACCACTATCTGACACTACTGATTCAGGAAAACCATGGTGTTTCCAAATGTGTTTATAAAATAATTTGGCGGTACCTTCAACGTCTATTGTTGTCTTACAAGGGATAAAATGGCGAGCTTTGGTGAGCCTGCATCCCACGACCATAATGCAGTCAAAACTGTCTGATTCTGGCAATATACCAATAAAGTGCACAGAAAGATCGCGCCAACGGCGTTGTGGAACAGGTAATTGTTTCAGTAGACCTTGATATTTTAATCTTGATGGGTTAATACGTTTACAAACGTGACAATTATTAGTGTATTGCTAAATAAGTTGTAGCATATTTGGCTACCAATAGTCTCGGGAGACGAGAGAAAAGACTTTGTTTCGGCCATGGTGACCTCTACTTGGATGATCATGGCAGCTTTTAATGAGGTACAGCTTGAGATCTGGGTTATCTGGGACGTAAATCAGCTCATCAAAGTAGAGTCTGTTTTCCTTCACACTACAACAAGATAAGTCAAGATGTCTGCACTGATGGGGGCCTGGACCTTGGAGGGTTTTAATATAGCCTTGAAGGGCCTTATCTTCTTGGTATCCCTTGATCATCATTGATTCGATAAGTTCGGCAGAGCTACGAGGGGGATCAAGTGCTTCCACGGACGCAGGAGCAAGATGTAGGGATTTTTTGTCACCCAGGGCTAGTGTAGGGTCAATATTATGGGGCTTTAACACCGTCTGACATTGCTGGCGGAGGCGATCATCCTCCTTTTTTTTTGGGAGGTCCTCCGACTGACGAGTTAGGGCGTCTGGCTTACCTCCAAGCTTACCTGGACGGTAAGTTATAACAAAATTAAATCGAGACAAGAACTCTGACCACCTTGCTTGGCGTCTATTTAGAGTCTTAGTGGACATGAAATACTCGAGGTTTTTGTGATCTGATATAACTGATACGGGTTCTAGAGTACCCTGTAGTTCTGGGCGCCAATGTTCGAATGCTGTTACAATAGCTAACAGCTCTTTGTTGTAGATCTCGTAATTAATCTGCGCCGGGTTCAGTTTGCCAGAGAAGTATACAACCGGATGTAAGATACCCTCATCATCAAATTGAGATAGGATAGCTCTGTGAGCCCAGTCGCTCGAATCAATCTCGACCACACAGCGACGGTTAGGATCAAAGTGACGAAGGATAAGAGCCTGAATAAATGCAGATTTTAGGGAATTGAAGGCCTGATCACAGGCGGAGGACCAAGCCCACTTGATGTTTTTCTTGGTTAATTTGGTGAGAGGGCATGCCACTAGTGAGAAACTTCTGATAAATCTTTAGTAGAAGTTGGCGAAACCGAGAAAAGCCTAAATGTCTTTAATGCAAGATGGCCTTTTCCATGATTTGACACACTCAATCTTAATTGGATCCATTTCGATGCCTATGCGTGAGATTACAAGGCCCAAATACTTGACTTCGGTGGCTTCAAATTTGCACTTTTTGATGTCTAATTGCAGTCCTGTATTTCTAAGCTTTTCAAGGACCTGGTTAACATGGTTTCTATGCTCCTCTTTAGTGTTGCTATAAATCAAGACGTTGTCCAGGTAAGCTGTGCAGAATACATTGAGAAATTCTTAGAGATTGTTATTGATATAATTCTGGAAGGTGCTAGGCGTGTTAGTTACTCCGAAGGGCATAACTAGCGATTCGAAAAGTCCGTAGCGTGTTCTGAACGCGGTTTTCTATTTGTCTCCCTTGGCAATTCTAATACAGCTAAACGCGGAGATTATGTCGAGTTTCGTGAAGTATCTGGTGTCACGGAACGGCCTGCTGAAGCTAGCCGTTTCGGCTTGAATTCATTTAGTTCTTTTGCAAAAATTTTATTCACATATTGTCTTTAATTAATTGGTGTGAGTTTTCATGCATTTTGTCAATCTTCATCAATGGCTTCAATGAAGTTGATAAATTATTTTGCAGATCATCACTAATTACATAATATTGTTATCATTGTTGGACTTTTCCTGTTGATCGTTATTAACAACAATTGAATTCCAGGCATTGCATAGTTCTATGGAATTCTGTTTCAATCAACAGTATTTTGGGTGTTCTATAATATTTGCTGGCGTTCAATGGGATAGGGTTCTAGTAACTAGTACTAGGGAATGTACTAGGTAGACTTATGTATAAATAGTGGTTAGGCCTTGTAGTTGAAAGCTCTCCAGCTTTCAGTCTTTTATTTATTCTACGCATCTAGTCTAGTCAGGATTCAAGAAGTCAGGTTATCCACATCTACACTTGTCATTTGTTACAAAAGCTTACGTGACTTTATCTGCTATTGTCAGTGTCCCAGAGTTCCAGGTATTCAGTATTTCAAGAGATTGTTCACCAAGATCAAACCTGTCAGGAAAGCCTCTACTGTATAATATATATATGGAGATTGCCGGATCATAGTGTTCTATGATTTTGGTCTGGCCTTTTAGCCGAGTGGTGATGCATCTATCTCGTGTATCATGTAGGATGGCAACCTTTAGCCTGACACCCACCTCTTGACCCCTCTCTCTCCCAACGCTATCTACATACCGCTTATGACAAAACCCAAGCTAAACCATCAAGATCCAAGTACAAGGAGTCACGACATCTGGCCTTTGATAATCTATGCAGGGTTTCGGATATTAACGGGATTGAATAACGATTTTTTACTGTGACCGCGTTGAAAGCTCGATAATCCATACAAAGCCGCAGGGTCCCATTGGATTTTTTCACGAAAAGAACTGGTGATGCTGCAGGGGACGAGCTGGCACAAATGAACCCTTTGGACAAGTTGTCATTTAGCTATTCCCGTAGTGCGAGAAGCTCCTCTCGGGTCATACCATATAATTTTCCAAAGGGTTGCTGTGCTCCCTCTTTTAAAGCGATTTTGTGATTGATAGACCTGTGGGGTGGTAGGACTCGAGACTCAAGTTTTGAGAACGCGGTGGCTTGATGGTATAGCCATGACAGAAGCTTTACCTGGAGTTCTTCTGTTTCCTTGCAAAGAGCTTGATCGAGGGCATGAATTATTGAGGCAAAATTCTTGTTAGAACCTTGAGTTACTAAATGACTGAATGGAGCCTCCTCTATGAGTCTGACGTCCAAAAGTTTGTGTTCTAGGGGGGCAGTTAGGCATTGGCTGAGACCAGATGAATCGAGACCCTTTATTACTGATGATTTGGTTTGGATCGGATGTTTAGCAACAGATAACTTTGTACAGATTGTGGTACAGAAAGATAAATTGAAACAGATAGAATTTGAATTCTAATAGATGATTGGATTGTGGTGAGAGAGCCAGCCATGACCTAGGATTATCGGATAACGACCGAGACGCGTGATGAAGAGGTCTGCTATGTTGGTATGGTTTCCAATATTTAGACAGATTTTAACAGAATGGGTAATTAAGCCTGCTATTGATTTTATACCACCTACCACGCGAAGCACTCGTGGTGATGATAGTGGGATTAGTTTCAAATGAGAATTTTGCACAAACTCTGTGTCAATAAAGCCAAACCCATTACCTCCGGAGTCAACCAATGCACACGTCTTTAGAGCTGAAACTTGGGTTACTAAAGAATATGCTAGTACGAGAGCACTTATTTTATTTTGGTTCGACAAAGAGGAAATAACTAGGTCAGATCTATCATACATAGTTGAAAAACTACAATTGTGACATTGATTGCAGTCTAGTCTTTTAAATCAGATGGGTCAGTTTCGTAGTTTATCTGCTCCAATACCTCTGCCTGAGCTATTACTTTGCCCTTATTTTTTGGTCGACAGTTGTTGTATCAGGTACATGATCAGCGGGTACATACAGTTATGGGAGTGGCTGCAAGTGATCACGGTTGTATGACAACGGCAGTTGGTATCTAGATGATCTTAGAATGATAGATTGATATATGAGGATATGAACTTGTGGTGATTATCTACATGATGAAGGGAGGCCCTCTATTTATACTCTAGCACACCCTTCTTACTAATCATTCAAACAGCACAAACAGAGCAAACAGAGCAAACAGAGCAAACAGAGCATATAGAGCAAACAGACGATCACGCAATCACACGACAGTTTACACCTGGACTCTGCGCTCAGCATCAATGATGTCATCGTCTAGTGAAACCTCTGGAGCCAATGACATAACAACAGTTTTCTGATCTGTGGCCCGGCCCGCCACATCTCATACATAATTTCAAACAGAAACGCCTCTGGCGTTCCTCCGGCGTTATGTGACTGTCAGGCCCAATGTGAGACATATCAGATTGATCTAAATCTATTGGATCCCCTCCCAATGGTACCACATTAGCACCACTTGCAACTGGGCCATTAATTTGGTACGCCCTTGGAGGGGTCAGATGGTTATCCCAGAAGGGGGTCAGAATATTCAACCTTGAGTTAGAAGGCCGTTTGAGCTCTAGACATACAACGCAATCTTTGCATAGCGCGACGTACTCGTCAAAATTGTAGACCTTATGTATATCTTGGTGTTGACTTACACAATTACGAAGCTTAGGAGTTATTCCATTCCGCATACAAGATATTAGGGTTTTGGGATCAGAGATAGCAAATAAATTATGGAGCCTTTGAAACTCGGCAAAATATATACCAAACGGCTGGGACGACTGCCTCAGACTGTTGAGGGCTTCACGGGCATCATCTTCCTCATTCAGATTCTTGTAGGAGACCTCAAGCACGTCCGATACGGCTGATAATGATTCAAACTGAAATTGACCCAAGTCAGATAGGTATTGATCGAGAAATGACTTTGGACCGGGGCCAAGGTTCTGATATATTAGCAAAATCTGAGACTGCAACCCGATATACCAATCAGAATTTTGTGCTAAGGCAATTTTGATCTGCCTCTGAAAAGATGGGTAGAGTGACTTGTCTAACCCGGTGAACTTCTCGTCAATGCGAAATAGTTCAGATTTATTGACACTCCCTGAAGGAATGCCCGATTCAGATATAGAAGCAAGCCTAGCCTGGAGTGATTTGATCAGATTTTGGTTCTCAGCAAGGCAATACTTATCTACTGCTGAAGATTGGAGCAGGTCTGACAAAAATGATATATTTGCAGCAATTTTGTTGCGGAGTTTGGTGTTGACAGCCTGAATTTCAATTATTTTCCGCCGAGCAGAGGAGAGTTTGGCCGAAATTTTTTCCGATCGGGTATGGTGTTCAACACCCCTGTTGAAGAATTCAGTGATCAAGGCATGCCCTGATTCCTCGTCAATCTTCTGTAAGTGAGCTATAAATTCTTCGGAATTTGAAAATGATTTTGCAGAAGACATTGTGGTGGGAGGTGAAAGGAGGAGTCGGATAATAGTGGTGCAACGTAATGTTAGAGTGTGGAAGGGAGTCAAGGAATTGTAGAGGAAGGAGAAGAGGGTAAATGTAAGTAAAGTTAAGATGGTAAGGAATTATAACGAGGATGTTGCGCGATTCCTAATATCTGTGCGCAGTCACCTATTTAAACACGAATCCGAAGGCTAGCGCCGACATATTGTAACAACCTTCCGAGACTCCCGTTCATCTTGGGAGATAACAAATATACAGTCCAGCCGAGTGCTTCCGATTGGCGCCCTAGTGTCACAGAGAATCCTACTAATGCCTGACAAGTAAAAAGTAATAAACAAAACAAAAGGAAACATAACAGAGCCTCAGCAGGCTACCCTGTGCTATTATAGCTGTACCTGTACTGATGATATCCCCAATCAGATACCAACCCCGACATATTTCATTAAGCATATCAAATCTAAAGAAGTAATTTTATTTTATCAACAAGATACCATATAAATATATATATATGTATTTATTTATATACATATCTACAAGTGCCAATTCTCAGCATTCAGCTTCGCATCTATAATCCCCAAAGTCTCATCCTCCAACCGGATGAATATCAAAAGATTACCAGTAGGACTGTAGACGCGTGCTTAAAGAAATCTCGAAGGATTCCGGATGAATACCGGAATGATCACTAATGGTTAACAATAATATTAGTTAATTATTGTTATATAGGTAAAGTAATTGGCTCAGTGATAATCTGATTGGTCCAAGCCTAGACAGTAGTGGGTGGAAGGACTGGGTAGTTAGCCGTAGTGAATGACGTCGCTTTTATGCCGAGAGGACAGTGCGGATATTGATCCGGGTAACTGAGTTGGGAGGCGTTCCAAGTGAGTGACCCGGGAGATGTTCTGATCTCGCCTAAATCCAACAGCAATTACTGCACAAAGGTGGCATCAAAGGCTTGGCTATATTGGACAGGAGATTTTGAAGAAAACGGCGCAGTGCTCCACAGGTCTCGAAGGAATAGATCTATCAAATTTGGGGACCTGTGAAACATGCCAACTAAGCAAAGCTCAAAGATTTGTCTCAAGAGAACCAAGGCCAACTCCAGGAGAGCTGCTAGATGAGGTTTTCAAAGATACGGCGGGGAAGTTAATTGTGGCACTCAACAGACACCAATATGCTGTTATCCTAACCGACGCCAAAACTCGAATGAGCTGGGTAATAACTACTCAACCTAAATATATGTACAAGAATTGCTGAAGTGGATAGAAATTCAGTACAATCAATTGGGAAAGCGAGTTCAGATACTATTTTGAGATGGGGGCTCGGGATTTAGTCTTATCAAGGAGTACTGTGACCAGCATGGGATTTGAACAGACATGTCTGCGTCTTATACACCAGAGTAGAATGGGGTAGCTGAGGCTGCCAATAAGGTTATATTGAGAAAGGCGCAATCTATGTTAATTGATGCATAAATGCCACCTTGTTTTTGGCCTTGGGCAGTGAAGCATTCCTGCTTTATTAACAATAGGCTATATTGTTTGTGTTAAAATAATAAAATTATATTTACTTATGATGATAGGAATTATATTTTATGTGTGAGGAGATAATTGTGTGAACGAGTATAATAATAATAGAAGATAAGTTTATATCTTATTGTAGTAAAGACAATAAAAGATATAGTAGTGATGGTTGTGGATGATGAAGGAATGTGGTGGGAATACCAGATTAAATACATTTTGTGTGACAAGGTTTGTGAGAAGAGAAAGTAAAGTGAATAAGGAAAATACAAAAGTGGGAAACCCAAACTATCCCACCGACGATCATTCTTAGCGCCTAGCAAGCCCCACAATTTACATTAGTGGCGCTAAGGCACAAACTAGTTTGTTTGTGTCAAAGCACACTATTGATGCCGATCCTAATATCAATATTCCAACACAATATTGATGTCGATCCTAATATCAATTTTTCAACAGACTATTGATGTCGATCTTAGATCCTTGCTAGATTATTAAACCCTGTACACAGCTATGCATGACTGATCCTTGATAGTATTCATAAGTCTTATACTTTGCATAAACTTATTCCATAATATTTGTGCATAAGTTTGCACAAAAACTACTTGCATAATTGATTTCAATAAATCAATTATTTTGATGCCATAAGTCATTTCATAGTTTGTCACTTAAATGATTACATTTAACAGTTTGCAGACTAAGAGAGTGCGAATAATCGATTTTCTAGAAGGATTGAGGCAACCATGTAATGAGAAAATTGATTTTACTCCGCTTCCCCAATTTGGCTGTCGGGCATATAAATTAATAAATCCAAAACCCAGTAAATTTGAAGCGAGAGCAGAGAAAGGGTGGTTCATGGGTCTTGAGAAGAATACCAGCAAGAACTATTTGATTTACCACCCACACTGGTCAGCTAAGCAAGGGTGGAGATGGGTCGAAAGCTTAAAGCCTCACGTTACATTTGACGAGGATATCATGTTTGGGGATATGCTCAGTGCTAGAGACTCAAAAAGATCTTCACAATATTGGACCAGTGTAAATGTTCTACCAGCAGATAGGACAGCACAAGTCAGCGGCCAAGTGCCTCTGCAAGGTACCCAAACTTCACAGTTTGAGTGGGAAAGTTTAGTTTATTAGGTGCATGAACACCAAAAGGACCAGAATCCCAGAGACCAGACGTACCTTCAGTACATAACAGACCAGAGGCTCCTATGCCGCCTGTAGTTGATCAAGCAGATATTCCAAAAGCACCAGAAGTACCAACTATACCAGATGATGTATGGCAAGACAGCACACCTATTGAACAGGATGTGAATGGTTTATCAGAAGCTCTACAGCTAACCAGGAGTGGTAATCTAATTCCAGGGTCACCATCATCAGTAGGGTCAGACTATGATAGTTGCAGCAATGTGCCTCAGAAACTTGATCAGGAAACGACTGAATTCGAAAGTGAGCCAGAAAGGTCGGACAGTAAGGAAGTTGTACGCATGGGAGAAGATAAACCATTAGAAGAGATGGACATGGTAATGACGGATTGGGACCCAGTTCGTCAACTGGCAGGTCAGAAAAGGGATCACTCTCCAGAACCCCAGATTACGCGCAGCAAGAGCGGTAGGCCTATAAAAAACGTAGACTATTACAGCCTACACCATGGCAAAGCTGTTAAGTTAAGTGCTGATCCAAAGACATGGACTGAAGCCATGACAAGTTCAGAAGCAGCCCAATGGCGAGAAGCTGCTCTGGAAGAGTTTCGCTCTCAAAAGAAAAAGGGTGCAATTAATATATCAGTCGTAGTGAATTGCCCAAAGGGACGCACATTAATGAAGTGCAAATAGGTATTGAAGAAGAAGTATCACGCGGACGGCACATTGGATAAGTACCGGGCAAGATGTACTGCTAAAGGATTCACACAACAATCAGGGATTGATCACCAGGAAACATTTGCGCCAACACCGCGATCAGACACAGGCCGTATTATGTTAGCATTGGCTCACAGTTTTGGACGGCACTGAAGTCAGGAAGATGTTCCAGTGGCATTTCTGAGCCCGGACCTTGACGTAGACCTATATATGGAACTACCAGAAGGCTTCAAGAAAGAAAATCATATCATACTAATTAAGGTGTTTTATAGGCTGAAACAAGCTGCAGCACTTTGGTATGATGATGTGAAAGAGTTTCTTGGCACATAGGGCATGTTTTCGAGTACGTCCGACGTGTGCCTTTACACAATTAAGTTAAAGGATCTTTTTATCATCATTAAAGTTGATGATTTCCAGGTCATGGGGCCAAGTTTGAAGAAAATAGACCGGCTGGTAAATGCACTACACAAGAAGTATAAGCTTAAGACGGTTAAGCTAGATCTATTCCTCGGTATAAATATTAGCAACCCAGCAAAAGATTTTCTTAAACTCTCGAAAGGGCAATATGCGCGTAAGTTGCTTGACAGACACGGATTGGCGGAATGTAAGACAGCAAAATCGCCAATGGAGCAACTGATGGAGCCTAATAGCTCAGTATGCTCAGTGCAATCTAGGACAGTATATAACTCTATTATTAGAGGGTTGCAGTATCTGGCAAATAATACTTGTCCAGACATATCACATTATGTGAATCATCTCGCACAATTCTTGTCCAATACATCAGAAGAACATCACAAAGCAGCACGAAGGGTACTGCGCTATATTGCAGGAGATCCGGACAAAGGTATAACATTTTTGAGGGGCAAGGATAACCCAAAACTTGAGGCGTACTCTGATGCAGATTTTTTAGGGGATCCAACAAGTAGATCAACATCAGGATCACATGTTATACTATCATCCGGGCCAGTCGGTTGAAGATCTCATCCACAGAGAGAAGTGGTGCTTTCCACCACAGAAGCAGAGTACCTAGCAGTGACTGAGACATGCCGGCAATTGCAATGGGTGAAGTCACTTCTAGAGGAGCTTTACTTACAGAAAAGTGTCGAGGGATCGATATGTACTGAGCTTTACATAGACAACTAGTCGGCCATTTCTCTGATTAAGAACCACGAAAATCACAAGAAATCGAAGCATATTGCTCTCAGGAATTATTACTGTCGGCAGCAGTTCATGAGAGGGGCAATAGCAGTGACATATGTTAAATCCGCTAAGCAACTGGCCGACAGTCTGACAAAAGTAAACTTTTTAGTCCAACTATAGGAGTACTATATGAAAATGTTAATTGTAATTGTCAGGGGGAGTGTTGTAATCTGCAGCTTTATGCAAGGATTGACATATTAGTTAGTTGGTATAATCCCGGGTACATGGGGTCGTGCACTAGCCTGAGGACTAGGGTACGCCAGACTTATAACTGAGTATGGAATGAAATGGAACAGAATAGAATAGAAAAGTGTCACAGATTAACTGTATGAGGCAATGAGCACTTGTATGAGTAATGGTTGTTAATAATTCACTATGAAGAAGAAAAGCTAACTGTCATAAGCGGTATGTAGACAGCGTGGGGAGACACAGAGGACATGAGGTAGGTGTCAGGCTAAAGGTTGCCATCCTACTGTTGAAATTGGTACATCCAACTATGGATAAGATAGCTGTGTGCACTCAACAAGTTCTACACATACTAATCTTCCTATGAGTTGCGAGGTTGGTAAAATACGCTAAACCGTATTAATACAAATCACTAGATTTCCTTTTACTTTAGATAGATATTATAAGTAGCTGTGTCTAAGTGGGAGTAATAAAAAGCAACTCCTCACTTACAATTAACAGACTCCTTCTTGTGCCAATCTGTCTTCTCTGTGAAATTATCTCTCTCAAGTCTTACCACTTGCTGCTACCACTACTTCCAAATAACAGGTTGTGACCCCAGTGTTCTTAGCATTCGAGATAACCCCCCCCTTTGAATTATTTATCCTCATCGTTCTCAAGCTTACTATTCCAATCAACAGACAACAAATTCTCCCAAAACTATCATAATGTCTACCAACCAAAGCCAATCAACCTTCTTCAGCGAACTGAACGAATCAAATCATACTCGATCTATGCAGTTGACCAATGTCGTTCAGCTCAGCGGTTACGATAACTATGACTTATGGTTTAATACTATGATAGTAGTGTGGGATACACACAAGCTCCACGAGCTTGTGGTTGAAGGAATGGCTGCTGAGGAAAATAACCCTACCAAGGCTTATGCATACAAGGAACTATGCACCCTTGCCAAAAACATCTACATACAGGTGGTGTGTCCGGATATTCTAGCTTCACTGCTAGAACTCCAAAACCCCCATCTGATGTGGAAATACCTCGAAACTGAATACAAGAGAAACAGTACGTTCAATCTTGTTTATCAGTACAGGAACCTGGCACTCCTTGCAATCGCCTATGTTCCTAGCCAGCCAATAAGTGCCTTCATTAAAACTTTTGAGACCGAGTACTCGAGGTTGACTAAACTCGCCAGAGATTCCTCTGACGACAATAGAAAACTTCCAGCTCAATTTCTCCAGAGTGATACAATAAAGCGTACTTTCATCTTGGCCTTCTTAGCTCAAGGTCAGAAAAACGTTGTGGATAACCTGGCAACCAAAGACAATCTGTCTTATGCCGCGGTCAAGCAACAACTTCTTGACCTTGACCAAGAAACGCCAGTGGAAATGGCAATGGCAACTTGTTCCAAAAGAGGTAAACCCTTTACCTCGAACCTGACAAAACCTTCTAAGGTTGCAAAACTCCAGGAGTGTACATACTGTTTGAAGCATTTTCCTTCAAACAGTTCTGGACACACTTGGAAAAATTGCTCCAAGGTTCGAGAAAGGGGTCGTAAGAAAAAAACATGCAAGTTCCTCTGGTATACAAGAGCAGGCCAATATAACTACATCCCAATCTGAAAATGTTAGTAAACAACCCTTCTATTTTAACACGGGTGCAACTTCTCACATGTGTCCTGATCCAGATCAATTTATCCACATCTCGCGAAGCTCCAGTTCTGTGACCTCAAGCTCAGGTGAAAAGATGAACGTCGAAGGAAAAGAAACAGTCATGTTGAACTGCAAACTGTCTGATGGAACTGTTTCTCAGTTTACGATGGAAAATGTATTATATGTACCTAAATTAAGCCTACCTCTATTTTCATGGAGGATTGCCAGATCCAAAGGATTTTCTCTTTGTGATGATGGTAATTTTATAGCAGTTTCTAAAGATAATAGAATACTATTTGAAACTCATTTTTACGGTCCGTTACCGTCGATCCCGGAAGCGGTGATAAATGACCATGCTCTTACAACCTATGAATTTTGGCACAAAGCTCTCTGTCATTCTGCTCCCTCCACGATCACAAGTACAGAAAAACTTCTTCCAAATTCAAGTATTATTCCTAAAAAACCCTCAGATTTCTCATGCGAAGCTTGCATTGTTTCCAAATCTACTCATAAAAATCCCAAACTATCTCAGATAAGAGCTGAAGAGAAAGGCGAATACATTCATTCCGATCTCTGTGGGCCGTTTCCCACTCCATTATATGGAAATGCACTATACTACATCTGTTTTGTTGATGACGCGACTTGTTATGCCAGTGTACAAATTCTCAAATGTAAATCTGAGGCAGCACAAGCCACAATTGAATTTATTACGGAATTGAAAACACAGCACGACGTTAAACTCAAGTCATTTCGGACAGATAATGGTGGTGAATATGTCAACGCTACACTCTCCAAGTTTTTTAAAGAGAACAGGATAAGTCATCATCTGACTCCCCCTTGTAGAAATTTGGAAGGGATTAGCAACAGTTTGTTAAGATTGATTAGGCACTTATCACGATCTTGCAGATTTTGGAATGTAAGAGGCTGTTAATCGTAAGCTGTGGAGTTCTTTATTACTCCAGCTTAGAAAACAGATCGCTATATCTAAAATATCTATCTAAAGAAACAGAAATCTAGTGATTTGTGTTAATACGGTTCAGCGTATTTACCAGCCTCACAACTTCATGGAAAGATTAGTACGTGCAGATCTACGTGAGTGCAAACAACTATCACATCCAAAGTTGGACATTACTTGTTTCATGATAGCAATCATTTCAACACTCCTCCTCACTTTGTACCAAAGATATGGGTGCACTAGAGATTAAATCTCGGTTTAGGTAATGCCTTTGTACATATATCAGCCAAATTTTCAGCTGATGGAACATGTAACAAGATAAGCAATCCATCATTGATCCGTTCTCTAGTAAAGTGATAAGCAATGTCCATGTGCTTTGTAGCATCACTCAATCTTGGATTGTGAGCAATATCAATAGCTGAATTGTTGTCCGTAAACAAAGCTGCTGGCATATCTGTTGGATTTAGGCGAGATCGGAACATCTGTTCTACCAGGAATATGATTTGGAACATACTTGTGTGAAGGCAGCTAAGATTGATTTATGGGAAACAAATACGTGAAGTAGAGGTACTTGATATTGTGTAATATAAAGATGATAAAGATGATATGTTACAAAGTGGCGAATCTAGGCCTACTTATACTGCCAGAATCATCCGTGCGCTAACAGAGCAAACAATGCAAACATCTAGACTCGTGGGACCCACACCTTGCCTAACTAGTCCCACCACTTCATCCTAGCCTTGGTGGTGTCACCTCATCTGCTGCTTATGCAGCCTTGCCATGTCAACTATGCTCCTAGGCACAACAACATCTCCCGGGTTACTCGCTTGGAACACCTCCCAACTTAGTTACCCAGATCAATATCCGCACTGTCCGCTCGGCATAAAAGCGACGTCATTCACTATGGCCAACTACCCGGTCCTTCCACCCACTACTGTCCAGGCTTGGACTAATCAGATTATCACTGAGCCAATTACTTTACCTATATAACAATAATTAACTAATATTATTGTTAACCATTAGTGATCATTCCGGTATTCATCCGGAATCCTTCGAGATTTCTTTAAGCACGCGTCTACAGTCCTACTGGTAATCTTTTGATATTCATCCGGTTGGAGGTTGAGACTTTGGGGGTTATAGACGCGAAGCTGAATGTTAAGAATTGGCACTTGTAGATATGTATATATATATATATACTGGTATCTTGTTGATAAATAAATTACTTCTTTAGATTTGATATGCTTAATGAAATATATTTTTCCTAAATTCAACAATATCTTTGTCAACAAGCTGATGAAGACCACGCACAATCCAAATGAATTGTTTAGTAGCAAGAGAGATAGCCATATACTCCGCTTCACAAGTTGAGTGAGCTACAGTACGCTGCTTTCTAGACCTCCAGCTAAACGTAGAATTTCCTAGCTGAAAGAGATAGCCAGCAAAACTTCGTCGAGTGTCAAGACAATTTCTGTATGATGCATCACAAAAACCATTGAGTACTAAGGGAGATTGAAACTTATATGTTAGTTTAAGATCTCTAGTTCCTTTTAAGTATTGTAGTACTCATTTTGCAGCTCCTAAATGAGTGGATGATGGGTCCAAATTATATTGTGAGAGATGAGTGACTGTATACGCAAGATCAGGGCGAGTTCCAGTCGCGATGTACATTATTGATCCGATTATTTGCTGATACAGAGTGGCATTGACCCTAGGTTCTCCATTTGCCGCTACTATGAGTCTTTGGTTTGACTCCATGGGCGTGGAGACTGGGTTGCAATCTTGCATAGAAAATCTATTCAGGACTCTATCAATGTATGCGGTCTGAGACAAGTTGATACCTATATTTGAGTACTCAATTTGAATGCCAAGTATCCAATGGAGTGTGCCCATGTCATTGACCTTGAATTCAGATTTGAGAAGGTTGACCATGTCATCCATGAGTTTTCCTTGATCACCAAATAGTACTAAATCATCCACGTATATAGCAATCATGAGTTTGCCAGTATTATGGATTAAGACACATGGGTCAAAAAAGTTAGAAACAAAACCGTGTGGATTGATAAAATTAACCAATCTGAAATACCATTCTCGGGGTGATTGCTTCAGTCCATAGATACACCGATTAAGGTGAGCCACATGGTTATCTATCCTGTACCCTTCAGGAAGTTCTATATAAATTTCTTCTTTTAATATACCGTATAAAAATGCGGTTTTAATATCGAGTTGTCTAGGTTTCCATCCTTTATCTGCGGATATAGCTAGGAGCAATCGTAAAGACTCAAGCCGAACAACTGGAGCAAAGGTTTCATCATAATCGAGTCCCTGAACTTGGGAAAATCCTTTTGCAACATATCTAGCTTTAAATTGTTCGATTTCACCTTCAGCATCTCCCTTGACTTTGCAAACCCATTTACCATTAACAACTTTCCGCCCTTTTGGTCTTGGAACTATATCCCACATATTGTTCTCTTGTAGAGATGCCATTTCATCCTGAAAGGCTTTCTCCCAATCAGGCCATTGAGATGAGCTTTTTGCTTCACTATAACTCTTTGGTTCTCTGACATCTGAAATACTAATCAATGCTGTCACGGTTTGGGGTATAAAGGTTTAGAGCAACTATATACTCAATGGTAGTTAATTTTCTATCTAAAGAGAAAAGCTATGTAAAACAATACAAATTATATTTATATCAATACGCTCCGTATTCTAGAAGGTTCTAGCACACTACGTTGAAGAATAGTCTAGTAGCTTCCATAGCATTCTAGTAGTGCACGGTCCAGAAGCTCTTCCAAGGGACTTAGCCTTATTTGGAAATATGTAATATCATGTGCAATGGACTATCGTGTGCACATTTACGTCATTTGTATGCCTAGGCTGAACAGCATAGGCTGCAGGCATACTAACGGCTAACCAGCTGTCACATTGCTCCTCCTTTTTCTAGAACAATTTCTTTCCTTTTCGTCGCTGCCGTCGTCTTTGAGCTGTTTCTTGCTCTGCTGGGCTAACAAACTTCCCAGTTGTTTCTTCTGAAGGTCTGTCATTAGTCGTGATTGGACCATATTTTTGTTCAAAATCATCCAGGGCTTTTGTATTTTCTATGTATTTAACTGGCTCCCATGTTGGGTCTGCCTCACTAGCCCATTTCACCAATGCTTGACGATAACTTCCACGGCCCCGACGTACCGTTCTTGCCCAAAGAATTGACTCAACAAAGTACTCTTCATTGCCAAGCTCATCAATAATCGGAGGATTCTGAGCATTGTCTCGCTTTTGACTTGGAAACGGGTCTGTTCCAGCTCTTTTTACTAACTTAACATGAAATCTTTTGTGTATATTTCCTGGCACATTGAGCTCTACTGTCAATGCATCTGGTACAGCAGTGACAGTATACTTGGCATGTTGCCAGGCCAATTTCTTTGATAACTGAGGAGTTTTAATGTGCTGCAAGTTTAGCCAGACTTTATCACCGACTTTAAATTGCTCCGGTTGACGACGGTTTAGATTTCCATTAGCCTCATTCCGCTGCTGTGCCGAAGCCATTGCCGCTTGCGCAAAGTCTTGTGCATGTTTTAACTTTTGTACATATTCCCGCCCATTAATAGCCCCTGGGTGTCGCGATGCAGGTTTGGCCGATGCAGTTGGTTCAACTAGCGGTTCAAGGTTGTACCCGTTACGCAAAAAGAAGGGACTTATACCACCAATCGCTGAATTTGGACGGCAATTAAGAGCTAATTGAGCTAGAGGAAGTAGTTCCATCCAATCTTTCTGAGAGTAACACGTGAAGGATTGTAAATACTTGTATAATTCTTGATTCGCTCTTTTGCTGGCATTAGATTGGGGATGATAGGCAGTTTTAAGCCTCTGACTTATACCCGTATATTGACAAAACGATTTCCAGAAATGACTTAGCCAATCACTTCCTCTATCACTAGTCAAATATCGAGGAAAACCGAAATAGCAATAGTATCGATCCACAAATATTTCGGCGCAGGATTTGGCTGCCATTGAATTTGCACCAAATAGCATTATTTCTTTTGATAGTCTATCCGTGATTACCATAATATTTGTACAGCCTTTGGATAATGGAAGGTCTGTTACGAAATCTATCGTCAGCTCACTGCCTATTCGCTCCGGTATCGGAAGCGACTTCAAAAATCCCGCTTTAGCTTCTCGCCAAACTGTCAATCGTCCACACACATCGCAGTTTCAGACAAATCGTCGTACTGAGTCCCTGATCTTCGGCCAAAACCATCGCCGCAAGAGTATACCAACCATGGTGTCTCGCCCTGGATGGCCTGTAAGATAGCTATCATGCGTCTGCTGCATGATGGCAGTTCTTAAAGGCTCATAATCTGGTACCCATATACGATTCTCACGCCCTCGAAGTACTCCATCCGCGGCTATTGAACACTCAGCGATGTTAACTTTCGTCTTTTGAGCAATATCTGGTGGAAACCCTCTTTCTCCTGACTGTACCACATGGCGTGCTTGTTGGTATTACGGCGGGTCACTTAGTTGCTTAGGCCTTGGTCAATCAAGAAACATCATCAATTCTCCTCTCTTCTTCTCTAAGCTATCTAAGTATTTATACAGGAAGGCATCGATGACGTAGAAATGCTATTACGTCATACCAGTTAACCTCAACGCATGCCAAGATTTTTGTTGACATCATTCATTGTACCGACACTGGCAACTCTTTCTTTTGATGATTCGAGGTTATTCTATTTCTTCTTTGTCTTCATCCTTTCTCTGATTGAACAGCTCCTCACGTTGAACCCATCCCTGCACCTTGATATCTAATTTATTCGAACTAACAAGCTTTCGCAAAGCACCATTTGGGTTTGCCTTGGTCATTGCATCAGATGGATTACTATCTCCAGTAATCCATCGAATCTCAGAGAGTTCACGCCGCTCATATGATTGCCTGATTGCCATAATATCAATCATAAGTCGTTTCTCTTTGGTAGTTCCCAATTTAACCATGCACTCGTACAAAGAAAATGAATCTGTACAGACAACAACGGGTATCGAATTAATTTTTAGCTGTTGAGTGATCATATTGAGAGTGGTAGATATAGAGATTCCCATGTCAATTCCTGACACCATCCCGTAGAGTTCCGATGCTAGAACGGCACGAGTTACCCTCTTACATTTGGTAGAGCTCCAGTGCAAAATATTTGCCTTTAATTTGAAATCTCCATCTCCTAAAGTTTCGTTTCCAAGGACAATAACATACCCTATTTGGGAACTCAAATCGTGATTGTTTGCGAAGGATCCGTCCAAAAAAATAAACATTTTGACCGACTCCAATTCCAGCGGTACGTAGTGTAGTCCGCGATCTAGATTCTCTTTTTGCCATTTTTAGACGTCTGTTGAGAGCTTCAATTTCCTCTTTGCCAGGATTCTGATGCTGTGCGGCCACTGAGCAATCGAATGCGGCTTCTGGTTGACATATGCTTGCGATATACGCGCCGCGAGCCCGTTGTCTAATGAAGTCTCGCTTGAAATCTTCTGCATTCGGATCAATTTCGCTGAGAAGTTTGCCCTGTCTCTTTTGAGTAAGATTCACAATGTATCCATCCTTATCAATCGATATTTTGCAGCCATTAAATAGTAAAGGGTTGTCGACTTTGAGCTTTTGGATAGGCTTTGCAAGCAACTTTTCTTTCTGAAGCTCGGCAGCTTCTTTTCTGACAAATTCCTCGTCCCCTAGAAGTAGAGTATCATCAGTTTGTATACCTATAATTCCAATTGGACCATCTTGCTCTTTTGTAATTAAAAGACAAGGATCGTATGTTGAATTCTTCATTCCTAGCTTCGTCTTGTGATGTTCATGGTAAGTACAAAACCAGTGGGTACCAGATTCTGGAATACCATAAAGAGGTTCGAGGATCTTAAGGATACTTTGAGATGAAAATTCCTGATGCATTTCTTTTGGGGGTGTTGCATATATATGACGCGTAAGCCTTGTCTTTGACTGCACATAGGCCTGGGTGATATCCCTCGTGAAGAGCGAGATACCACACGAAAATAGTGAAGGGGCTAGTGCCACTATGATTCGCTGACTTACACGTTGGATTGTCGGGGATTGCGTTAATATTTCTTTCTTACCATGATCATCATAAGCTTGAATGACCAAACGCGACTTCTCATATGGTACTGCTGTCTCTTTGCTCTTAACTTTGTTGACCATCCGAGATCTAAAGATTTGTGAATTATGAAGTTCATCGGCATCCCTCTGGATCAGCTCATACACTCCCTATGCCAACAGCCCTTCCATCTCCCTTCTACGAGATAAAACAAATAGTTTTTCAGTAGCTTTTATGATTCCCTTTTTCCTTAGGTCTAACAAAATCTCACGATCTCTGGTCTCTTTCTCAGAAAGAAGCGCTTCGACCTCGATGAAATCTCTACTTTCAATTATAACATCGACAAATGAGGTAATGAAACTTCTATTTGTAGTAATAGTAGCTCTCGGTTCGAGCCCGAGATTTCGAGGTTGAGGTTGTCTTTTACTTTGTCGAAGTTGTTGGGGAGCTTGCTGTAGTACGGGCTCATCTGATAAATTTTCTCTATTTTCTTGTTGAACGGTAACAGGATCTGCTCGCGTCTGGTTCTCAAATGGTTGACTTTCTCTGAGGAAAGGTTTTACTCTTGTGCTTCTAAAGTTAACATAACGCCCATTCATGTCAATTTGGACCGTCTCTCCATCCATCCACACTAATTTATATGGGGTTTTATCCCAGCCTTTTCCTTCTCTAAAAACAATAACTTCGGAACCTAGGGAGAGCTTATGAATATGCTCAGTAATTGGACCATTTCGAGTATTCAGGGCGTCTGCTACTTTACGCGAAGCATGACATTTTCTAACTTCGGCCATTGCTTTCTTTATCACCGCAGCTCGAGCTACGATTGAGGTAGATGGTGCATCAGAATTACTCATCCGAGGGTAAGCACCAAATACTAGGACTGTTGGAACTAGTCCATTTGGGCCAGCGGTATCGTTAATAGCTTTGAGTGCCATTTGCAATTTCTTCTCTTTGGATAATGTCGGGTCTTCTTCACTTATAATTTGATAAGCACGTCTAAGAGGAGTATGATATCTTTCCACACGACCGATTGCATTATGGGTTTCAACAGGCTTTTGCAAAGGTTCAATATTCATAGACCTAGCATTATCGCAAAACTCCTGGGCACTGAAATTAGTTCCCGGATCATGAGCGACATAGGCTGGGGGCCCTAGATAAGTGTCGATCCAGGCCTCCCTTAGGGTATCCCAAGTATGTTTCGCTGACATATTCTTAAGAAATCTTCCACCCTGAAAGTTTGTGGCTTCATCAACAATATGAAGAACTTGGCCATCGGATAATGTAAGAACATCTATAATCAAAGTGTGGTTAAAGTCGCTATCATCTTTCAACGTGAACTTAAATCGACCAGGTGCCTTTCCATGGATTTGGCATTGTTCACAGTACTCGGTTAATTGTTTCAAACTCTCGGAGTTTGTTTCGTGACCAGCGCGTTGAAGAACTTTGTAAAAACGTGCTACCGAAGGATGTCCAAATCGGCGGTGTAGTCGACGAAGTTTGATTTCCGTCAAATGACAATTCGTTAGATTATCACCTTGAATTCCTTGACTGAAATATGCTAAATTTTTATTCTTATCTAATAACATCCATGGGTGACCATATGCCCTGATAATTGGTATATATTTCTCGCCTTGGATGAGGACATTTTCGAGGTTATCAAGTTTGACCCTTAAATCGTCTATATCCTTTATTGAAAGTAGGAATGGTGTATTGGCAGAGACCACATGAAATGTAACTTTCCCAATTGGAGTAATCAGATCTACCGTTCCGAGTGATGTAGTACTACCAATACCAAATTGAACTTTTGCTTCACCTGCTCTAGATTCATCAAGTTCAATATTGTGGGTCTTTTTAAGTGCGAGATACTGATTATGACCGGCAGTAGAACGAAAACTTGCTCCCGTATCAATCATGATTCCCATAAATACACCTGTTGAATATCGACTGGAGAGGAAAATATCAACCGTTCCAGCAGTATCTTCAAATTTAGGCGGTACACCATAGCCCCGAGAAAATGCATGAATTGTCGATTGTTTTTCAAGATCCTTTATAAGTTCTTCGCCGTTGACTTCACCGAAGATATCTGTCGTAAAAACCTTGGATATATGTAAGGTGGATGTGTTAGTGCTTGTCTCATCTTTAAAGTTCATTTCGTTGATGAATTCTTCATATTCCTCCACATTTTCTGGATCCAAGCCCTCATACTCATTGACAAATTGCTGGATTTTACTTTCATTCCATTTGGCATTTTTAAATTTCTGAAAAGATAGCCTTCTTTGCTCATCACTGTGGTTTGTGCTCCAGCAGCCAAGCTTCTTGCAAATAAAACATTTCTTCGTCTTATCGAAATTTTTCGAGCTATTTGGATGAGTTTCGTATCTACTCGTCTTGCCTTTGTATTTTCTATCAGTAAAAAGCATTTCGTGACTGCCAAGATGATCTGCATCATAAGCAGTAAAAGCTTTTTGGGAAGGGATCCTTGACTGGATTGCTAGAGAATTCCGGATTTCCTCCGAAGCACCTTGGAATGTAGGCAACCTTCGGAAGAGCGCTAGATTACATTCTGGTACATCTCGACAAGCTCTGTATAGCTTATCTCGGATTGTCGCGTCAGTTTGCAATTCTGATCGAAGAATTGCCTGATCCTTCATTAACTTATCTCTCATAATATCAAAGCACTCAAGAAGCGTTTTGTCAGGATATCTTTCCTTAAAATCTTCTAACTTGGTATCTTCCCACTCGATTGTTTTTCGTTCTTGCCGCTGCTCTGTTTCGAAGTAGTTTTTGACTGATTGTATCATTTCTTCAATTGAGCACTGGTTACCAGAAATTTTGTTGAAATAGTAGTCTCTAGCTTCTCCCGTGAGCATGGTAGCAAACGCTTTGGCATAGTCAGAATGGTCAATGTTAGCTTTGAAACACAAGTCATAGAAGATGCGTAGCTTCTTATCAAAGACATCATCCGCGCCACTGTACATATCTTCTTTCTGGTACATTTTGTGAAGGTTTTGAATATTGTAAGAAGCTTGAGAAGAGCCATTTGCTGCTCTATATTGTTGCGGAATCTGTTTGTCGGATCTAGAGAAATCCTGTACGTTGTAAGTTTGTGGAGGGGTATTATCTATCAAACTCTTCTGTTGCGGCGGTTGATACTGAATCGGTTTCACGTCAGTTGGAGTTGTTGCGATGCTTGAAATATTTTGTATAGGAGCTTTTTCTTCTTCTTTTCTGAGGTAAGCGTAACTTCCTGGCAGATCTGGGTTTCTTCTTGAATTGAACTTTCCAGTTGCAATTATCTTGGCAAGTTCTTCTCTTGGCCATTCTGGATATCCTATGGTATCAAGTAATTTTGTCAAGCCGTCTGCGACCGTATCACTTTTATTGATATAAATACCATTATCTCGCAGAAAACTTCGTAGAATTCCTCTTTTTCGTTTTGACAACTCTTTGAAGTCATCACTTGTCCACTTTGCAAAATCCAAACGAAAATCTTCCCAAAGCTCTTCATCCTGATGTTGTATCTCTTTGTGGTATGATATTTGATCTTCGATAAACTCATCATAGTTCTCGGAGGGAACGTCTAGGGAGTCTTCGCTAATGGTTCGATTATTCATCTTGTGGTAATTGTATATTGCGTGATGGAACGCGGATTCGTTGCTACTTCTTGCTAAGAAGACTTCTCGAATAAATTCAATTAGTACTTGTAGCAGTGGGGGCGGTACTTTCGAGTCCTTAAGGTAGCACAGTGCAAGCCTATGAATAGGGACACTGTCTCTTCGTCACCTTGCTGTCTGAGGTTGATACAGGACGGAAATTTTCCGTAATTGATCAACCACTGATCAGTGTTGGTATTACGGCGGGTCACTTAGTTGCTAAGGCCTTAGTCAATCAAGAAACATCATCTATTCTCCTCTCTTCTTCTCTGAGCTATCTAACTATTTATACAGGAAGGCATCGATGACGTAGACATGCTATTACGTCATACCAGTTAACCTCAACGCATGCCAAGATTTTTGTTGACATCATTCATTGTACCGACAGTGCTCGTTGCCAATCTTTATCTTCAGCCATTGCCTGCTCCCAAAGGGCTTGCAGGTCGTCCTCCTTAAAGATCCTCGCCTTAACCGCAAGGTTCACCTGCTCTTCAATATCTCGGTCTTCTGATGTTAAATTAGCCCTATTTGCCGACAATGATGGAAGTAGCTGCATGACGCGTCCAGCCACTCGATCATCATCTAAGCCCCTTGGTTTGTCTTGATCCCGACATGATAAAGCATCAGGGCGATCACTCGCATTACCCGCCCGCCATAGGAGCTCGTATCTATACTGCTGCAACACATTGTTATACCTCACCTGGCGTTCTTTCAACAAGCGCTTTGTTGCAAAATAATTTAAGTTCTTATGATCTGATAGGATGACGAATGGCTTACTGACAGACTTTAACTCCGCCTGCCATTCTTGGAGACAAGACACAATAGCTAGCATTTCCTTATCATGAATAGGATAATTTGCCTCGGCGCCACTAAACCGCTTGGAGAAATATGCTACCGGTCTAATTTCCCTTGATTGTCTTTTTGAGAAAGGCATCCACCTATTGCATATCCCGAACAATCTGCTTCTAGGACTGTGTCACAATCTGGATCCCACTGGGCTAACACAGGTTTTGACCCGAAAATCTTCTTAAGTTTTTCAAACGCGTCATTCTCAACTTTTCCCCATTTCCAAGGTGTTGATTTCTTAGTTAGGTTTATAAGAGGCGCAGCAACATCAGAAAACTTAATAAAGCATTGGTAAAAATTCGCGAAGCCTAGGAATGATCGTATTCCCTTTACTGATGTTGGTGCCTGCCATTCCACAATAGCTTTGACTTTTTCAGGGTCGACAGCAATGCCTTGCCCGGCCCTCACATAGGAAGCTACATTTGTTGATATTAAGGTATAATCCCGCTTTTCCTAGCTTGCCGAGAATACTGCGAACTGTCTTCCAATGCCCTTCCTTAGTTCCATCAGTATAGGCCAGAACGTCATTGTCAGGAAAGCCTCTACTGTATAATATATATATCGAGATTGCCAGATCCTAGTGTTCTATGATTCTGGTCTGGCCTTTTAGCCGAGTGGTGATGCATCTATCTCGTGTATCATGTAGGATGGTAACCTTTAGCCTGACACCCACCTCTTGAACCCTCTCTGTCCCCACGCTGTCTACGTGCCGCTTGTGACATAATCATAGAACATTCCTAAGGTCTAGCACTGGCACTTTGTCACCCACTTAGTGTGTATTCAGTTCTGGCTTAGTAAGCAAGTATGGGTTAAGCTTACGGAGTCTAGGCATATATATATTACAGGGGGGGTAATGTCAGGAAAGCCTCTACTGTATAATATATATATGGAGATTGCCAGTCCATAGTGTTATATGATTCTGGTCTGGCCTTTTAGCCGAGTGGTGATGCATCTATCTCGTGTATCATGTAGGATGGCAACCTTTAGCCTAACACCCACCTCTTGACCGCTCTCTGTCCCCACGCTGTCTACATGCCACTTGTGACAGTTATCCATGTAAGCAGTCGCGTCGAGATCTAGATGTTCACGAAGATTCTTGTTTATATATCTTTGGAATGTAGATGGTGCGTTGACCAGGCCAAATGGGGTAACTAGCCACTCGAAGAGTCCAAGCCTGCAGCGAAATGCAGTCATCCATTCATCTTCTTCCCTAATATGCACACGATGAAATGCTGACTTCACATCTAATTTCGTAAACCACCTTGCTTTTGAAATCTGCCTCAACGTCTCTCTGAAAAGCGGCAATGGATAGCAATCAGGAACTGTAATAGCATTTAACCCGCGGTAGTCCACGCAAAATCGCAATCCTCCTCTTGGTTTCCTTGCAAATAAAACAAGAGCTGCCGCAGGCGAGCTACTTGGACGAATCCATCCTTTTTCCAAAAGGTTGGTCAAAGTTTTCCTTAACACTAGGAGCTCCTCTCGAGACATATTGTAGTGAGGACCCCACGGTGGTGATAAAGGCTTTCCATCCTCATGGCAAAGATTGATAGCATGATCGAGATTTCCTCTTAATGGAGGTAAATCATTTGCACCATCATTATCAGCAAATATGTGAGCGAAATCTCTGACCTGCTCTGGTAAACGATTTCGAGCCTCCTCTATTGACAAGTTTGCCTTTCCGCGCAGGGCCTTACTAATATCTTCCAGAGTAGCCTTGCAAATTGGTACTGTTCCACTCATTGAGGCTATGCTTTTGACAGATGCATATTCTGGGCGCGCTACCCCTAAGTCCTGTCTCCATCGCTTGACGCTGCAAACAGACCTTCCACATCTCCTAAATTGTAGCCGCTGATCCTTAGAATGAATCACGGCATCTTGGTCTTCAAGCCACTTCAAGCCCAAAATAATCTTATGTGTACTTGAAGGTACAATATAGAGCCATAGCTTTGGAGTGAATATGCCATCAAGATCGACTGAAACATAAGTTATTGAACTGACTACTGGCTTGTCTTTAGTCGAATTTTCTACTGTCTCAAGAGCGCGCGGAGAAATATCTGTACGTGGTAAATTAAGTCGATTTGCCAGGGCATTGTCAATAATACCAGAGCATAGACAACCATTGTCAACTAGAGCCTGGACCATTTTAAAGTCGCTGAGTAGCGCATTAACAAGAATCGGTGGTGTGTTCATCTCAAGCTCTTGATTATCAAGTCTACTGGCATTGACCTGAAATTTACTCTTTGAAGATCCCACTTGCTTGTGCGTATGCCTGAGCTTCATTTTAACATTATCTTCGCAGCTTTTCCTCTCAGCAACTACTGTGTTGTTACTACGAACATCTTCATCATCATGGACAAAAACATTTGGATCAATTGGTGGTAACTTAAAATATCTCTTCGGGTTTATAGCTGGAAAAAGAGGACAGATCCGAGAGATACAGCCCTTTCTTTCACATCGAAAGCACTTCCCTTCCTTCTGAAGACTTGCAATTTTATTGATTGATTTCCATTGTGCCCAATAGAGCTCACCATTTGGTCCGCGAAGTGGATCTTTAGGATAAGTAGGTCTCATGCTCGGTGAACTGACTGCTGAAATGACTGCTGAACTGACTGCTGAACTGACTGCTGAACTGACTGCTGAACTGACTGCTGAGCTGACTGCTGAAATGACTGCTGAGCTGACTGTTGAACTGAGAGAGATAGAAAATATGTCACGGTTTGGGGTATAAAGGTTTAGAGCAACTATATACTCAATGGTAGTTAATTTTCTATCTAAAGAGAAAAGCTATGTAAAACAATACAAATTATATTTATATCAATACGCTCCGTATTCTAGAAGGTTCTAGCACACTACGTTGAAGAGTAGTCTAGTAGCTTCCATAGCATTCTAATAGTGCACGGTCCAGAAGCCCTTCCAAGGGACTTAGCCTTATTTGGAAATATGTAATATCATGTGCAATGGACTATTGTGTGCACATTTAGGTCATTCGTATGCCTAGGCTGAACAGCATAGGCTGCAGGCATACTAACGGCTAACCAGCTGTCAGAAATGCGCTTTCTTCTTTGATACCATCAACCATATTGATTGATTCAAGTAGACGAGGTGAATAATGTACACGAGATCTTTTCCACCACTCCCCCGTAATCGTGTCATCGAACACACGAGGTCGTACAGTGCGGTTGGATCTTCTGAGCGTTTCAGCATTGCAGTTAAAATCAGATGAATGGGAATGTGGAGTAATTTCTGCAACATTTAAGGGATTGTCATTTGAAGGTGCGGCTTCTGACACTTGTTGGTATGGATTATGCTCGACCGTATGAATTATATTACTTGCACAATTTGTATTTGGACGTTTATTTGAAGTAAACACTTTATCCAGAACAACTGATTGTGGTGGTAACAAAGTAGTGATAGGAAGTCACTGGTTTGAATAATTGACACCAGAATTGGTGCTATTTTTTTCATCCACATGTGGCGGAAATTTGACATCAGCTGAGACAACTACTCTACCATATTCATGAACAAAAACACAGTAATGATCTGGCACCTTGGTGTATCCTACAAATACACCTCTTACAGCCCTTGGTAGCAGCTTACAACCTGAAGTACGCTTAGCTTCCGGTATGTGAACAAAGCATGCTCTGCCAAATGGCCGAAGATGTTTAATAGTGGGTTTTACGCCATTGAAGGCCTCAAAAGGTGTCCGCCCACTAACGGAACTATGAGCTATTCGGTTTTTGGTGTATCTGAAAGTTTCGACCAATTCAGCCCATAACCGTTTATTGGTAGTGCTTGTTAGCATGGCGCGTATACTCTCGCCGATGGAACGATTTAACCTTTCGGCGACGCCATTAGATTCAGGAGAATAGGGAGGAGTCAAGTCATGATTTATCCCCTTCAGATCTAGGTATTTTGAAAATTTTTCATTTACATATTCACTACCATTATCGGTTCTCAACAATTTTACTCAACAGTTATTTTGGGTTTCAATCTTGGTGATCATATCAATTGTTGCTTGAACAGCATTAGATTTAGATTTTAAGAGGTGGACCCAAGAATAACAAGTTGCATCATCAATGAATGAAATATAATAACGAGAATTACACAGAGATACTATTGGCAACGGACCACAAAGGTCGGAATGCAGATATTCTCCTGGTGTAATTGATCTCGAAGTAGCTGCATGAGGTTTACTGTGAGTTGACTTAGACAGAGCACAGGCCTCGCAGTGAAAGTCTTTAGGACAATCAGGAATATTATTGGAATCCTGAATTAACTTATCTGTTTTAGATATAGTTGAAGGGGCAGAGTGGCATAATGCTTGGTGCCAAAAAGAGTAGGTAAGATATGCAATTTCTTTAATTGGTAGATTCAACTCCGGTATAACTGGTAGAGAGCCACAGGAGATTGCTTCAAGCCAGACCTTTTTGTCTTTAATGACACGCATTACATTACCATCATCATAAAGTTTATAGCCTTTAGCTCTTTCTTTTTTCCATGAAAAAAGAGGGTGTTTAAGTGATGGCACATACAAGACATCTCTGAGACAAAATGAAGAAATAGATTTATCTGATAATACACAATTTGTTGCGAATTCATTACTAGTAGGTTACAGGGCAATCAGCTGTTACTGGTTGATTGGTCGTAACTATGTCTTTATTGTTGTTGCCATGGTTGTTGCCATGGCTGTTACCTTTGTTTATTGTTTACCTATGTACACAGGCACGACTAATGATGTATATAATTGTACCCCTGGCCGAATGCCATATTTTCTTAGTTAGTTGAAATCACAAGTTATTGAAGTCTACCCTGCTCTGCAATATCATTACTGAGGAACACATTACTGTTTTAATAGGTTATGACCACCAGTGACTTGACTACAATACAAAGTGATAAAGTGTCAAGCAAGAGAATACGCCAACTGTTGACAAACTTCCACGTCAAGTAAGAGTACGCACCAAATTATCTAACAAGAAAGCCCAGCGTCAAGTAAGAGCACGCACTCAAAAGCCTTAAACAAAGAGTGAAGATGAGTTCAGATCACGAAAGATATGAAAGATTGATACTGTCGAAGAGCAACCATGAGAAATGGTTTCGCAAGATCCAATTCAAAGCTCAGGCAAACGGTTACTTTTACGTAACACAAACCACTAAAGAGGTATTTTCCTGGATTGCACGAGAAGGAGGCTTCATTCGCGAAGAAAAAGCAAAAAAGGATCCTTCATCTACAGACATAAACCCCATGAACGACCTATCTTCCAAGTTTGAGAAACTCGGCGGATCAGTGAACCGAGAGAAGGCGCAGGCATTTGACCGAGATTCTGCTAAATTTTTCTCATTGTTGACAGATTATCTCGGCGATGACAACCAGGCCGTGTTTGATCAATTTGAACGGCCAAACAAAATCTGGAAAAGCCTTAAAGACAAGTATAGCGAAGCTAGTGCTGCATCTGCCTCGCATTTTATGAAGAAAATACAGAAATTCCCGGAAGAATATGACATCGATGCCAAAGGAATAACCAATGCCTGGCAAACGTTGAAAGGGTACGCTGTGAAGCTTGGAAATGCCGATGAGTCTTTTTGGAATGCTTACTCTGAAAAATTCTTGTTTCTCATACTTATCAAGATGCTGTCGGATAAGTACACCTCCTTGCTTGATGATTTTCGACTCAGACCAGAGCTAACAGCTCAGGAAAAGGTGACTATTTTTGAAGACAAAGAGCGAGACCTGAAAAGTACAGAGCAAGCTTATGCTGTCTTTGATAAGCAACCTCGACATAGGGAGCACAGGTCTTCAGACGTTTCCATGCCAGACCTGCTGCAAGAGATACTCTGTTACAAGTGTGATGGCGACGATCACCTTGCCAAAGCTTGTCCATTCTCAGACGAGATAAAGGCCTACGGAATAGCTCTCTGAAAAAATTTGAAAAACGCAACCTGAAGTCGCGTAAAATTGAGCCTCCGAAGACATCGTCTGCTAGAAAAGCAGAAAAGAAGACAAGAAGCAATCGTCCAACCAAGTCTAGAAAGTCCCACAGTTACACAGCTTGTGAAGATTCAAGCTCAAAATCCGACTCATCAACCGATGAGGATTTAGCGGAGCTTTCTGAATCTGACTCTGACCGCCCTCCTGCACAGAAAGTCATGTTATCTAAAGCCCTCATTAGTAAGAGTACCCCTGACCACTGGGTACTTGATACCGGCGCCACATCCCCAATGACTGACCAATTAAACCTGTTTAGGGGAAAACTGAAAAGAATAAGGCCCACTACCATACAAGTCGGGGGAGACTCATTAACATCAAACCATTGGGGGACTGTGAACGTGAGGTGTGCAGACGGCTCGTCAGGTTTTGTCAAAAATACTTTCTATGTACCTAATTTGGGTGTGAATCTTTTATCAGCAAAACAATTATGTAGAACAGGAATGGAAGGGCATTTTGACAGCAAGAATATCTGGATCAAAAATGGTGACAAAACAATGATTCATGCAGCACAGAAAGATGGACTATATATCTTAGTGCACATCGCAACTGAACTACAGGGAAAACTACTTAACGCAAAATTAGGAAAACTAAATGCCTGTACAGCCTCTTCAAGTACTAGGAATACCAGCACGGCGGCACCATTGGAGATCAAAATGGTGAACGAATATCCAATACCGGAATTAACAATCAATAACCCAGATCTATCTGACAAAGATACAGACCTCTGCGAGGACGACCTAGCGGAGACAAAAGAAGAAAGAGCTCGATATAGACTTTTTCACAGGCGTTTTGGGCATTACGGCCCAGTCATAATTGGAAAATTGCACAAAGTCACCAACTTGAAAAGAATAAAAATACCAATTACGTCGAAAATAATTTGCAAGTCATGCAAAATTGGCAAGATGAGGAACAAAATTAATAGCACGCTTGTCCCGCACAAAACTGAACCACTAGAACTCATTTCTTTTGACATTGCGGGCCCATTCCCCACTTCACTCCGGGGAAATAGATATTTATTGCAAGTCATTGACAATTGGTCACGCAGACTTTGGTCAATTCCAATCAAAACAAAGGACCAAGCCATAACTGAACTACGAAAATTAAAGCTAAGGGAAGAACGGCAGACTGGGAAACTACTCAAGTCTGCAAGATCAGATAACGCACCAGAACTCAAAAACATTATGGTACAATGGCAAAATGAAGATTGCGTGATTGCTGAATTCACAGCGATCGCATTGTCACACCAAAATGGGCCGGCTGAACGCAGTATACAAACGGCTGAGATGGCTATGAGAACCATGATTGATGATGCTGAGCTTCCCATTGAATTTTGGGATGAGGCAGTTGAATATGATTCGTATATTAGAAATCGACTCCCACTTGGTCCAACAATAAATGGTAAGCTTACTTCCCCAATCGAAGCCTATACTGGAGTAAGACCAAACGTCGACAATATCAGACCTTGGGGATACAAGGCATACGCATACGTAAATCCTAAAACTTTAGAAGCTAGAGGAAGACACGACAAGTTAATCGTGAGAGGAAGAGAAGGTATATTTATGGGATTCTCAGAAAATACGGAAAAACATGCGAAGATATATGCTCCAGATCTCGGACGCGTTGAAAGGGTCAATGCCTTCCTCATAGATGAGAAAGTAAAAGGAGGATCAGTCAACCTACAGCTGAAAAATACTTTGACCGGAAATCAAGGGACCTCAAATCATCTCCCACAACGAAAGAAGAGAGGACGCCCACGCAAAGACCATGAATCTACAGAAAATGAGGCAGATTGTGTGGATGAAGTTATGATTGACTTGGCTCCCGCACCAACTCCGAAGCCAGCACCAGCTCCGACGCAAGGGCCATCGCCATCACCATTGCCAGCACAAACTTCTACATTAAATTTAAGCGTCGAGAAATCTGAACTAAATATAGAATTAAATGATCCAATATTGACGAATACAAGCAACTTAAAACAAACTGAAGTAACACCAAAGAAAAGGGACGTGCGGAACAAATCAATTCTCTGTAAAGGGAAACCAAAGAAAGAGTAGGATACATACAAAATTGACAAGGATACCTTTCCTAACCAATGTATAACCGAGGAAAATGAAAAAGAAAGGATTGATGATGTACAAATGAGTAATGATAACGAGATGGAAACTAATAAAGAAATGAAAATTAAAAAGGAGAATGAAAACAATAACGATGATAATGATAATGAAATAGAAACGGAAATGAGATGGATTATGAAATTGAGATTAATAATGAGAACAAAATGGAAGATGAACATAAAGCAAACCAGCAAGATTTGCTCCCAAGTCTGAGAGATAGAAACATGGATAACAACGTTCCGATCATTAATGTGCCGAGATATTTCTTCCGTAACAGGAAACGTAAGAATATCTGTGGAGGCTCAGAAGAAAAAAGAATTAAAAGAATTTGCAAAGCATTGTTAGCCGGACTTCCACGCTCATTCATCAACAATCCCACAGATAATTATATAATTAAAGCACTCATTGCACCCTTCGAAATAGAGCCGGAGCTGCCAAAAGAATTGTCGTTCTCTACTCAAGTGATAAACGGGATACCAATCCCCAAAACATTTAATCAGGCAATAAACGACAAAATTCACGGTAAGATGTGGAAAAAAGCCATCGATACCGAAATTCAAGTCCTTGAATCAAATGGAACGTGGGAAGAACATACCCTACCTACAGACGCAAATCTGGTATCAACAAAATGGGTTTTCACAGTAAAGCTGAAAAACAATGGTACAATTGAAAGATATAAAGCTCGACTTGTTGCAAGAGGATTCAGCCAACAATACGGCATTGACTACACGGAGACATTTGCTCCTACTGCTAGAATGGATACATTCCGTCTTTTTTTTGCCATAGTGGCCAATTTCAATCTAGAATGCCATCACTACAACATAAAAAATGCCTTTACAGAGTCTAAGCTCGAAGAAGAAATATTTTTAGCCCCGCCAAAAGGAGTAACAGTCTCTTACGGGAAAGTACTCAAGGCTCTGCGAAGTCTGTATGGTTTAAAACAGGCCGGAAGAGATTGGAATTTGCTCTTAAAAAGGTTCCTATTATCCATTAGGTTTGAACAAAGTAAAGCAGATCCTTGCCTATTCATTAACCATGAAAAGAAAATTTGGTTATTGGTATACGTTGATGATATCGCCGTCGCTGCTAAACAAACTTGCGAACTCACCTGGTTTTTTGATAAACTCTCCAAAAGATTCAACGCCAAAAACCTGGGGGAGATTGAAAAGATTCTCGGCGTTAGAATAACAAGAAATAGAAAAGATCATAGCATCTACCTTGATCAAGAGCAGTACTTATCATCAGCCCTAGATCAATTTGGAATAACTCACGCGAAACACACCAGCAAAAAGATCCCAGCCGCGGACTACGAAAATCTCCGCCCCGCTATTGAATCTGACAAACGCATCAATATAAATGAATACCAAAAGGGAATCGGAAAGCTCATGTACGCAATGATATTCACAAGACCCGATATCGCATTCGTACTCTGCCGACTTTCCCAATTCATGAAAGACCCAGCGGTACACCATGGTGTTGCATTGAAAGGCCTTATGCGATACCTGCGATCTACAGTTAAGCAGCGTCTCCGATTCGGACCAGGGGGGGCTCATCCGGAAACATTTGCCGTCTACACTGATGCAGATTGGGCAGCCGATAAAAGTGATCGGAAAAGTATTTCGGGGGGAGTCTGCCTATACTATGGAGGTCCAATATCTTGGGCATCGAAGAAACAGACTTCAGTTGCTACTTCAAGTGCAGAAGCTGAATATATCTCTCAAGCTATGTACACCAAGCAAGGCCAGTGGTTTGCACAAATTCTCCGTGACCTGCGAATGGATCAGATTATAAATGAGAACCGGAATACAGTGCAGATGTATGGAGACAACCAAGGCGCTCTGGCATTAGTAAAAAATCCCCATTTACACAAACGGTCAAAGCATATAGATATATGTTATCACTTCGTCAGAGATTTGGCGGAGAAGAAAAGGCTTGTGATTGACTATGTTCCAACCATTGACATGGTAGCCGATGGGATGACAAAACCCCTGCAGCGAGTTGCATTTGAAAGGTTTAAAAGACATTTGGGTCTGGTCGATCAACTAGACTCCCAGGAATTGCACTGAGAGGGGAGTGTTGCGAATTCATTACTAGTAGGTTACAGGGCAATCGGCTGTTACTGGTTGCTCGGTCGTAACTATGTCTTTATTGTTGTTGCCATGGTTGTTGCCATGGCTGTTACCTTTGTTTATTGTTTACCTATGTACACAGGCACGACTAATGATGTATATAATTGTACCCCTGGCCGAACGCCATATTTTCTTAGTTAGTTGAAATCACAAGTTATTGAAGTCTACCCTGCTCTGCAATATCATTACTGAGGAACACATTACTGTTTTAATACAATTCAACACAATAGATCCTTTCCCCAAGATTTTCATCTCCTCCCCCGAACTTGATGTCACAAATCCGGTACATATTGAGAGGAGCACGAAACAATCTTGTCTGTAGATGAGAGAGTCATGAGAGCTTCTTCACTAACATGAGGAGTTTCCTTCGCCTTATGCTTTTTCATCTCCTTCAACATCCGACAATTATTCCACGTGTGACCGGATGCCTTGTTCGGATGATGTTTCCGACAAAAATTGCATTTCTTTCTCTTGGAGATATTTGCGGGCCTGGTTAGAGATTTCGGCCTTTTTTCCACGGTAGTTAAAAACGCGGAATGAGGAGTTTCCACCTCATCCGTATCAACGAGTCTTTGCTTGACCTCAGAAAAAGATAGATTACTCTTAGTTGTGAGATTATCAAGGACGTTCTTTTTATGACGGGCCAAGAATCCAAGAAGGAAATCACGCTTAATAGTATCTTTCTCAAAGGATGCAATCTCACGACTATTAGGATCTGTAGATTCTCGTGACAATTTGTGAAGTTTAAACCATTGTGTTTCAAACTGCTCGATGAAAGAAGAGAGAGTCTGAGAAGCATTATACACTGATTTAAGCTCATATAGGTTCCCTAATTGATTAACAAGAGAATACACAGTATCTCTCCTGTACATCATCTTTAGGTGCGTCCACATCAAGTGAGGGTCAATCTTGTCGAGGATACTATGTCGTATCTCAGATTTAACAACTTGAATGTAGGCACCTACAGCCAAAGTGTATAATGACTTATACGACCTTTTCTCTTCAGTGTCGGCGTCATCCACTGGTTTTAAACCTTCAATAACTAATTCGTGTAACCCAAGCGTACTGCACACAGCAATCATAGTCAAGGCCCATGAATTGTAGTTCGATTGCCCTTCGAGGGGCTCGACCTGGGTTAAGTTCATGGAACGACTACCGTATTTGTTATAGTTATGAGCTTACGGAGGACAGGATGTTGGCTACTGAATCTGTTGCAGTATACACAGAGGATGGTGTATACTGATGGTGGGAATAGTTATAGAATGAATACTGTATGCGTATTATAATGAATGATCTGATAATCTGCCTAATAATATGATGAGAGAAAGATATGTCTTATATACATTAAGATTATAGTTGCACACCGTCCCATTACTCCTGATCATGACCTCTGGAATCTTCTAGCATCTACTTGTGTTCTCTATAGAACAGAGTCAATGCTTCTGCTGACTTCCATGAGGTTCCATGTACTTCCATCTCATCCAAGCACAATTATCATTACTGATACCAGCACCTCAGCCGAGCCAGCACAATAGTATTCTTTGGCGATTATCGTGAAGAAATCTTTAGAAACGACAGTTTCCGAACTTTGCAACAAGCTAGTCTGAGGTAGCGGAGAAGTAGATGAATTAGACATCTTTGAGGTATCAAATCTGTAGAAACAATATGTTAGCGCTTAGGGTTCACCTTTACAATAATTGCTTATGCTAGTGCACCAGGCTCAGAACCTGTAGAAATTTGGAAGGGATTAGCAACAGTTTGTTAAGACTGATTAGGCACTTATCACAATCTTGCAGATTTTGGAATATAAGAGGCTGTTAATCGTAAGCTGTGGAGTTCTTTATTACTCCAGCTTAGAAAACAGATCGCTATATCTATAATATCTATCTAAAGAAACAGAAATCTAGTGATTTGTGTTAATACGGCTTAGCGTATTTACCAGCCTCACAACTTTATGGAAAGATTAGTACTTGCAGATCTACGTGAGTGCAAACGACTACCACATCCAAAGTTGGACGTTACTTGTTTCATGATAGCAATCATTTCAACACCTTACTCTCCTGAATCAAATGGTGTCGCTGAAAGATTAAATCGCTCTAAAGGCGAAGGAATACGAGCTATGCTCTTACCATTTATAGACAAAAGACTTTGGGCTGAAGCTGTAAGAACATTCATTTATACAAAAAACAGAATAGCACATAGATTTGTAAATGGACAGACTCCTTATGAAGCTTTTCATGGCACTATACCATCCATTTCTCACCTTCAACCCTTTGGCAGAGAATGCTACGTGCATATCCCCATGACTAAACAACCATCAGGAAGCAAGCTTCTCCCAAAAGCAGAAAAAGGTATTTTCGTAGGTTACACCAAAGTGGATCACCATTATCGAATCTTTGTTCCAGAAAAAAGAAAACTTATTATCTCAGCTGATGTTACTTTCCCTGCAGTGAAAACCAACTCTGAGATAAATAACTTCCCAGCTGATATGAATAATCCTAAAGAGTCAACTACGACTCATGTCACTAGGACAATATCAATCGGTAATGGGCTTGAACATCAGATTCAAAATTCACTTCCTCAAGATCCTAGTCATGGTTCTCAATCCACATCTCAGCAATCAACATCAACATCATCCTAAATCTCGACCAATACCAACACTACAACTTCTCCTCTACCTCAAATAGCTCCGCTCCCTTCTCTGAATGTTATGTCCATACAATCCAGACCAAAACGCACAATCCGTCCTCGGACTTTTGATGACACAATAAAGGGGAAATGGTGGAATGCTTCTCGTGTTCCTCTTCAACCGGCTTTGTCGAATTCTACCAATGCAGATGGTCAAGATTTTGCCATAGTCAACAATTTTGATGAATTAGAGCCCAAAACATATAACAGTGCAAAACTGTCTCCCAATTGGGACCAATGGAATTCAGCATTTGAGGCAGAAATGTCATCTCTTCAGGAGAACAAGGTTTGGGACATTGTCCCACGCCCAATAGGAAGAAAAGTTGTTGGTGGAAAATGGGTTTGCAAAATCAAAAGAGATTCCCAAGAAGAGATTGAAAGATTTAAAGCACGGTACGTAGCTAAAGGCTTCTCTCAAATTCAAGGCTTAGACTATGACGAAACCTTTGCTCCCGTTGTTAGATTTGACTCACTACGACTATTGCTGGCGATATCTGCAGCGAAAAAGTGGAAACCGAGACAACTTGACATAAAAACCGCATTTTTGTACGGAATCTTGAATGAAGAAATTTACATGGAACTCCCTGAAGGGTACAGAGTAGGAAATCATGTCGCTAAACTTAATAGGTGTATCTATGGATTGAAACAATCACCACGGGAGTGGTACTTCAGGTTGGCTGAATACATTATACCCCTTGGTTTTGTTTCCTCCCTCCTTGACCCATGTGTTTTCATCTACAACAATGGAGTTTTAATCATCGCGGTATACGTGGATGACATAGTATTATTTGGAGAACAAGGAGCCCTTATGGACCAGTTAGTAACCCACTTCAAATCTGAGTTTCAGGTAAATGATATGGGCACTCTCCATTGGCTTCTTGGGATTCAGATTGAATACTTTAATGCAGGAATCAGCCTATCTCAGACCGCTTACATAAATAGTATCTTGGATCGATTCTCTATGCAAGATTGCAACTCAGTTTCCACGCCCATTAAGTGTAATCAACGACTGATGATGGCGATAGATGGAGAACCTAGAGCCAATGCAACTCTGTATCAGCAAATCATCGGATCTATAATGTATATCGTATCTAGCACCACGCCTGAACTTGCATATATAATATCTCATCTCTCTCAGTACAACTCAGATCCATCAATCTCTCATTACAGTGCGGCAAAACAAATCCTAAGATATCTCAAGGGAACAAAGGATCTTAAATTAATTTACAAGTATGAATCCTCACTCGTACTAAATGGATATTGTGATGCATCATACGGAAATTGTCTTGACACTCGTCGGAGCTTCGGCGGCTATCTATTCCAACTTGGTGAATGCACCTTCAGCTGGAAATCCAGGAAACAGCGTACCGTTGCTCACTACACTTGTGAAGCTGAGTATATGGCGTTGTCCCTTGCAACAAGACAATTTATTTGGATTGTTCGTGGTCTCCATCAGCTTCTTGGACAAGATATACCAACGTCCCTGTCGACAGATAACAACTCTGCTATTGATATTGCACACAACCCAAAACTCAATGATGCCACCAAACATATTGATATTGCCTACCACTTTACTAGAGAACGAATTGAAGACGGATCCCTTCTATTACTACATATCCCATCAGCAGAGAACCTGGCGGACAAATGTACAAAAGCTTTGCCCAACCCAAGATTGAAACACTTATGCACCTTCATCTTCGGTACAAAGTGAGGAGGGGTGTTGAAATTGGTACATCCAACTTTGGATAAAATAGCTGTGTGCACTCAACGAGTTCTACACATACTAATCTTCCTATAAGTTGCGAGGTTGGTAAAATACACTAAACCGTATTAATACAAATCACTAGATTTCCTTTTACTTTAGATAGATATTATAAGTAGCTGTGTCTAAGTGGGAGTAATAAATAACTCCACACTTACGATTAACAGACTCCTTTTGCCAATCTGTCTTCTCTGTGAAATTATCTCTCTCAAGCCTTACCACTTGCTGCTACCACTACTTCCAAACAACACCTACATGATACACGAGATAGATGCATCACCACTCAGCTAAAAGGCCAGACCAGAATCATAGAACACTATTATCTGGCAATCTCCATATATATATTATACAGTAGAGGCTTTCCTGACACTAACTTAGGTTCCAAACAATCCTCTATATACAAGTTCTGTGTTTCCTTCCCATTGTTCAGCTTCGAACATCACCCGTGAGTAATTATTGAAAATCAAGGATACAAACTTATAATTAGTATCAGTCAGTTCAAGCCAAACCCTGATTACCTAGTGATGCTGTAGCCCTGATTATAGACCCTTGTACAATCTAGGACCCTTGCATAATGCAGTCGCTAATCTCTATTATTAGTGACCTTGCATTATGTACACATGATCTGCATGATAGTACATGCCTGCGAGAACCATTGTTGGCTACAGGTTTACAATCGGCTGAACAGCCGTCACAAATAGCATCAATTAGGAATCAGGTTGTCAGGAAAGCCTCTACTGTATAATATATATATGGAGATTGCCAGATCAGAGTGTTCTATGATTCTGGTCTGGCCTTTTAGCCGAGTGGTGATGCATCTATCTCGTATATCATGTAGGATGGCAACCTTTAGCCTGACACCCATCTCTTGACCCCTCTCTCTCCCCACTCTGTCTACATACTGCTTATGACACAGGTGAACACTCGATCACGGTGAATGGACCCTGGCAAGAGCATGTATATAATATTAGGTCCATTCCCTCTACTGTGAATTAAGTGATTATATTCAGTTATTCTATTCTGAGTTTACATTAGTTACAAGTTATTCCTCAATATTATCTTTTCACCTTCGAGGTAGTAATTTACCCCGTAAGCGCTCATAATTGTAATTCAATCTCTATATATATATTATTATACACTAGAGGCATTCCTGACAATGAAACTGATGCAGGATGAGTTTGTGAGCTGAAGTTATCCAGGGCCGCTGGGGTAATCACTTGCTGAATTGGTGTGACTAGTTTACTACTAGTTCACAAAGTTACTTCTTGTGTAAAGCCCCTTTGAGTTCTTTGTCCCTTCTCTTTTGGTTATCCTCACGACGGTGTCGATCCGCTAACTACTTCTGAGCACGGATAACATGCGGATTGAACGGTGATTTGACGTTTGAACTCATCTTGTTGATCTCTTCTTGCGGCCATGGCGCTGGCTCATCTTGTGACACAACTTTAGATGGCTCACATGCAATAGCCATCTTGTTCTTTGGAATCAGCACAGCGCGATCACGAAGATGGTTACGTAACCGGAGGTTAAGCTTCTTGCTGGCATATGCGAAGTTGTTATAGTTATGAGCTTACGGAGGACAGGATGTTGGCTACTGAATCTGTTGCAGTATACACAGAGGATGATGTATACTGATGGTGGGAATAGATATAGAATGAATACTGTATGCGTATTATAATGAATGATCTGATAATCTGCCTAATAATATGATGAGAGAAAGATATGTCTTATATACATTAAGATTATAGTTGCACACCGTCCCATTACTCCTGATCATGACCTCTGGAATCTTCTAGCATCTACTTGTGTTCTCTATAGAACAGAGTCAATGCTTCTGCTGACTTCCATGAGGTTCCATGTACTTCCATCTCATCCAAGCACAATTATCATTACTGATACCAGCACCTCAGCCGAGCCAGCACAACAGAAGTATTCTTTCTTCCAGCCCTCAAAATCGAGTCCAAATTGCTTCCAAAGATCATCATCTTGTAGGTCGTCTTCTCGGACTTGATCAGTTTCCTCACATTGCAAGATGTATGTATTCACCTTCATCTCATCAAGTTCTTTCGTGAGATCAGGTGGTCCATTTTCCCAAAGAGTCAGATCATGCAAAAAGCCAGTTCTCACGGTTGGATTAGTGGCTGTCAGATACCTAGGTGTCTGATCCCTCGTGTTCGCAGTTCGAAGTATTGGAGTATTGGAGTTTCGGGGCTTCTTTGCGTGTTCAGATACGGTCAGACGTTTTTCTATATCGGGTAACTCTAAATCTCATTCATATTTATTTCGAGATACAATGGCAAATATTTCACATTTTCACTACGGGTAGCTCATCTCAAATTGTATATATCATAGTTCTATCTTGTACCCTAGAGTCTCAACGCTTTGTTCTTTGTCATTTATTAGACCTTCAGAATTTACTCTTTAGCTTCTTAAATTACCCTTCAGACCTTCCAATCCTCGAGCCTTAGCCAGATTCTGTCGAGTCACGCAAAGCCCACTATTGTAACAGTGGCAGAAGCAGGATTGTTGGTAGTGTTGGATGAATGGTGTTTGTTGACCATTCTGGAGTTTGTAAGGTTGTTTGTATGAGTTTATTTGTTTGTGATATATCAGAATTTCAGAAGTCACGCTTGATGGGTCTTATTCATGGTGCTTCGAGGTTTGTTGTGACTGGGTAACTTTGTTATACAACAGGTACGACGTGGTTAATCCAGGGGCTAGATGATTTTGAAGAATTACATATGGAATTCGTCTGTTACTTTTGTAGAAGTTTAGAGTTGCACTTGGGATTATCTTAGAGCTTATTAGACTCTATGAGATCACAGATAAATATAAAAGGCACAATGAGGAGGCTGTAGAAAGTTACCGTGAGAGTTGTTCATTACTCTCACGCCAACTACTAAAGTGCTTTATATATACATGAAAATTTTAACTAAAAGCAATTGGTGATTGTGAGTTAATACGGACTAGCGTATGACCAACCATAATGGTCTTAGCGCAGAATGTCAAACGGAGCAGCCTCGGCTCTACAAGTTTGCATTCATTGCAGATCTTTTCCAATATGTAGAATTCATTTCAACAACTTTCACCAGGCCCAACACCTAGATTCAGCTGTAAGAGGCTCAACTTGAATAACTCAAAAGTGAGGCTCTAAAATTGTAAATTAAATAACTAAGAAGTGCATGGTGATTATCTACAAGAGAAGAGCGCAGGTTTAAATAGTTATCCCGATCTATCACCCCCAAAGCCTTCCGAACGCCATAGAATTAGAACTTGCAATAACCCATAGAAGATGCTAGAGTAATCTCCACGCCTTAGGATGCCAACAAACCGTTTTAGAACTTTCTGGAAGCTTTCTTAATATTCCCCAATATACGCGGACATAGATATCATCTAAATTGGGTATGTAAGCAATGATCATTATTTAAACGAGGATCATTATAATGATGGCTAGCGCTTAGAAATTGTTACCAAATGTAAGCAAGAACTCCTTGCGCCACTACATCCTGATTGACGTCATCCAACACCACACAGATAGTAAGGTAATTATACAAGGGCAAGAGCCCGAGTCATTAGCAAGGGTCCTGACCCTCACATCAGCAGAGCGTGTTACTGTGTAGTTGTCCCCAACTGTAGGCTCCAACACCCACTTGAATGAGGTTTGCAAGCCTTCCAGACGTATTACCTTGTGAATCTATGCTAAACAAGTAATTTCAAGCACTGATCAGTGTTAGTCTTACTCTGGGTACCTTCACTTATTTACTTAATGTAAGAATAGTCTTAATGTTGTGAAGTTATTGTTTCTGGCTGAGCTCTAATGTTGTTATTTAACCATAAGGTGTCACATGCTATGGCCTAGGGCCGGATTACACAAGAACGCGTGACTACTAACAGCTACATTACCACATAGACTAGAAACCATTGTCATAGCTGGCTGGCAAAGTCGGACTCTTCACCTTCACGCGGTGCCAGCTGTAAACGCTCATTATGTTTGTTGCATATTTGAAATAGCCAAGAGGAGTCGCATACAATCAGGGTCAGAGGTCCACTAGCATTCCCGGTCGGAGCCCTTTTATCACGTCAAGCGTTCTCTCTGCCATAACTTGAATTTAACCTCACATGCATCTCTGTTAACTTTACAACCTATTGAGTATCTTCCTACTTTGGACTACCCCAGACAAAATTTATGCGGCGCATACCTTGTTGAGATCCCCAGATATACGCCCTCCATGATATGGATACCCGACAGAGGATGAAAGTCGCTGGGCACAAATTTGAAAAGGAAGATTGCTTGTGACAATCGAGGAAGGTTATGGTTCTAGTGGGAATTTATGAGAGACGGAAGGACAAGTTAGCAGGATGTGGAGGGAGGATAGAGTTTTTGGAAGGAGAATTTGTTGTGCTGGAACTGCCTGGGCAAGAACCCCAGCATGTAGGGCGTGCACGTGCATGCCACTGGCAAAGTTATAGAGCACAGCACGAGCTTGGTGGGTTATAGGGATGTATTATGTCTGCTCTTTTTGCCCTCCCAGATGAGGTTAGCCTTTTCTGAGTTGACGATCTAGAGTAGTATAAGTAGGACTTCTCCCTTTCCTCAATAAATCATCATCTACCTTCTCAATTAACTAGTCTCATACATCTTTCCACCACTTAAAAAATCCCACCAATCATTAGCAGTTCTACTCACAAGGTATGCACCCCAATTCATACCTGGTAAAACAGAATTTGAGGGGATACTTCAACTTCGAGAGTTTTGTGCACGCCAAGGCCCCAATCAACAAAAGATAGTGTTGTGATCCGCTATCTGGGTCATGTCCAAGTTGAAAGTCCTGTAGCTTGAACACCTGCTACGACAAGATACGAGGACGTTGTGAGATCATATCTCGCACGGTTGCGAAGGACAGGATAATGAAGCATACTGAGTAGTCTGAGGTTTTTTGTTTTTTCCCTGGACAGGTATTCACGGTTGAGGGGAGAAGCAGGGCGTAAGTGTTAAAGTTATGAGTTTAGGGAAGTAGTACTACGCATGCTGACCTTGTGAGCTAAGAGTAAGAGTGTTGTATTTGTAATCTAGTAGATTTGTATGTACAGGTGATGACTATTGAAGTGAGCTGATTAATCTAAGACGAGAGTGCAAATCTCCTATTTATACCTTTGTGCGGCCGCTCCTCGGCTAATGCAAGCTGATGAAAATAATCAAACTTGTCAAACTCATATCACGTGATTTACACGTTCGCTGGAGTACAACACCATATTACAACAGTAAGTCTCACCAAGTGTAACCCTGTAGTGGTGCCGGCGAATGCCTCCTTAGTATGAGTGTTCAGGGTCAAGATTGTATTATCTTAGTTCTAGCGACTGAGGATAGCGTACGCTTTCCGAGGTCTTGCGTCCCAATGGGGAACTTAAGGGTGCGTGGCTGCACGTTATCTGTAGACCTAATAAATGTTACAACAACAACAACAACATTGTCATAGCTATGACATATACTTCACCTATCATCCAAACAACATTTGACAAATTATGTACTTATAAAAGCGTTTAGAATAACTACAACAATTTTCATCTAAATAAATTACTGGATACTGAGCACGATTAAAGACAATGGCCTCGCAGCTCTCTCGAGAGACTGCTCAACGGCCCTCCCCCCAAACACACGCAAATCCGATGTCCCCAGACGTCGAAATGGTTGACATCCGGCCCATCATCCCACTCGCAAATCCCACACACTCAACACAACCAAGCTCTTTCGAAAAGAGCATGACAGAATTCCTCGAAGCCGAAGCCCATAAGTTACAACAGCGCATGGCAGAAGCGAGACTCATAATCAGCAGATTCTGCAGATTACTTGACGAGATTACAGACAAAGAGCTGCGCAGGGAGACCGAAATCGCCGCGGCTGGTCTAAAGGACCAGATTGCAAATATCCTGGCAGGCAGAAAATGTCGTCCTGCACAAACAAATCTACTAGCCACCAGCATGCAACCTGTACGGGCACAGGAGGCAGTCGCCCCCCGTACCACCCAATCTCGCGCGCAGCGACGACCGACCAAGATCACAAACGCCCCAGCTCCACCCCCAGCTGCGACGCCCCAACTAGCCGTAACCGCTCCGCGAAGAGTCTGGCCAATGGATGAGCCAGAATTGATCATACCATCATTGGATGGCGATTGGACGGAGGTTTCCCGCCTGAGGGCTAGGAAGCCAAAGCAAACGCCGCCAGCAATTCCAGCTGAGACTCCTGCGCGACCTATCCAATCGACCAGTAGGACAAAGAGACCTGAGACCGCCCAACCCGATGAACGTCTGTTCCTCAGGCTGCCTGAAGGACATCCGTGGAGATCCATGTCTCCACATTTTGTGAAACTGAGCCTTGCGGCAAAACTGAGAGTTGCGACCTCGGCCATCAACATGTTCACGGTAGTTAACTCAGGATTTGCCATTACAGCTGCCAACGAGGCAGCCAAAAATCGTCTTCTCGAGGAGGTGCATCGCCTAGGGAGAGAAGGAGGAGAAGCGGATGAAACAACAGGCGGAAACCCTAAGGCAGACCTCCTAACGCAAGGCCTCAAGCTGGAGGCTGCATCCAAATGGACGTCGGTACTCGCCCCTAACGTCCCCGACTACCTCCATACATTGGAGCGCCCAATCCTCGTGCCGGAACAAGGTGTAACAATCAGATTCCAACATGTTTCCGTTCCGGTTACCAAGGAAATGGTCATGGAAGAAGCTGCCCTCAGAACTGGCGCAACCCCCATTTCTGCACGCGCTCTTGCCTCCAAAAGTGGTCAACCAGCAAATGACTGGTTGATCCACTTCCCAGCCGGCACCCCCAAACTCGGAGAGCGACTTTTCGAGACCAGCGGCCGTCTCACAGCGTTCCGTCGCCAACCATGGATCGCACAGTGTAACTGATGCTGGGGTCACCACCCGACAAAGATCTGCTCCAGAGCAGAGAGGTGTATCAGATGCGGCTCCTTAGAGCACAAACTCGAAAGTTGCAAGCAAGAGATCCCCTGTTTCATCAATTGCCACGGGCCTCATAGAGCCGACGACCCGAATTGCATGGCACGCCCAGCCCGTGCAAATGGAAAGACAATCCCACGAACCCACGACCAACTGACTGTCATTCGCCAGCGCGGACAAAAAGACAGGACAGCAATAATAAGAGAAGCAGAAGCCAAGCAGAAGGCCGCCGAGCTGACTGCCGACAACAACACCCCATCCCCTTCTTAATGCCCGTAAGGGACCACAACCTTCCGGAGGTAACCAATCGACCGACAATCACGTTCCTCTGCGCAAACCTCGGCAAAGGAGGACCCTCAAATGACATCATATTACAAGCCGCCTGGGATGCTGGCACAGATGTTCTACTCATCCGAGAAACCCTGGGCCTCTAGGAACAACGACAGCTGGCTCATGAAGTCACACCCTGGGTTTGATAGATACTCACCAAACACTGGAGGAGCAGATACGCCTCGGCCCAGGACAGCAATATACACCAGAAAAGGGAGAGATACCCAGCAAAAATTCTTATGTGGCACATCCCCAGACTTTGCAGCCGTAGTGATAGACAATGTGACATTTGTCTCCATATACCGGGCTCCAGGTGTAGCCTTACCACCCCTGCTATCATGGAACCCAGCTGGACCGACAGTAATCGGCGGAGACTTCAATTCAGTGCACCTAGAGTGGCAACCCTTAGCAGGACGCTCGCACGGAGACGGCCACATTTTGACCGAATGGATGCTCGAGCACGGCATGACCCTGGCCTCGAGCCCAGGTGTGCCGACACACGTAAGGGGCAACACCCTCGACCTAATATGGTCTAACGCTGGCGCCATTGCCAACGTGGCACCGGAGCTCGACTCTACTTCAGATCACTTGACACTCGCAGGCGCCGTCCCGCGGCCAAATGCTAGCGGATCGAATGCCATCAGACTCAATAGCCCCATACGGGTAAGCGATAACGCACTAGAAGACTTCACCAAAGTCGTTGGGGAATGGAGCAGAAACCTAGGAAGACAGGAGATCAGGACAGCAATGGACGTGGAAATCCTCAGCGACGCGATAAAAGCAACCGGGAGACGAGGCTCACCTCAGCCTGGGCAATCGGCCCCATGGTCGACAGACGAGTGCTGGGAGGCTAGAGTGATATATAGAACATTTGGGGACAAAGCTAGCAGAAAAGAATTTCGTCGAGCAGTCAAGACAGCTAAACGCCAATACTGGCGCCGAAAATTCTCCGAAGCTAAGACAGATGCCGATATGTACCGTATGGCTCGATGGGCGAAACCGCGGCAGCAAGGAAATACTGCCCCTCTTAGAGCCGCAAACGGTTTCGAATCTGATCCTCGACGCCGCGCCACCCTACTCCGGGACATGCTACTTGCCAGGTTCACGAGTGAAAATGACATAGAGGTCAACGCTGACCCGACAGCCGCCGAACCTGAAACCAATCATCTACCATGGATGATAGAGGTTACGGAAGAGGAAGCTTAATGGGTAGCCACATCGTGCCAAGACAAAGCCCCAGGCGCCGACAATATCACCGTCCGGCTGCTGCGTGCAGCGTGGCCAGCCATAGGACAGGCGGTTCGAGCTCTTTACGAAGGATCTCTCCGCTACAAGCACTTTCCGACCATATTCAAACTGGCCGAGGTAATCTTAATCACCAAACCCGGCCGCGACCTCAGCACAGCAAAAGGATGGCGACCTATCGCAATCCTATCGTGCCTTGGGAAAGGACTCGAGCGCCTAGTCGCCAAACGAATAGCACACACGGCACTCAGCAGCTAATCGGAGCACTCCCCGGCCGGTCAGCCAATGACCTGGTCGCATGCCTTGTATTGTAATTAAGAGCTAGGAGGGGTATGGCAATTATATTACTCTGCTGTCCTTCGGCGGAATTACACGGGCTCGGGTGCGGTGGTGAGTTGCAGAATAATGCACTCACGCTGGATTGACGGCACGATGGATAAATGATGATCTATAAAGGAGATACTTGTTGCGCACTCCAATGATGGATGATATCTTCTAATGGATGGTGGGAAGAATGATATTCATGTATATGAGATAGATACAAACTTAACATAGAAGGTAAAGAGATTCTGTCGTACATTGACAACATCCGTGCGCCAACCTGTCTTACACCCTTTCCTTATTCGACAGCCATTCATCCTTCTCCCTGTTCTGGCACGTTTCCACTGAGTCAGCACAACACCTTGTCCACGACGTGGAACATACTCTCAGCCTACGACACAAGGCTGTACTGGTAACACTGGATGTCCAAGGTGCCTTTGACGCGACTCTACACGGATGGCTCCTCCGGCGAATGAAAGGAATGGGATGGGCAACCGAAACAATTGACTGGACGGCTTCCTTCCTACAGGGGCGGTCTGCCCGCGTCCGGTACGAGGGAGGGGTCACAGATGAGGTTATCCTCGAATGCGGCCTCCCACAAGGGTCTCCCTTGTCTCCAATCCTTTTCCTCTTGTACATGTCAGAGGTGGCAGGGGGAAGCAACTAGAGGCTCGGATATGCAGATGACTTGGCTGTGCTAGGTGTAGGTGCAACAGCAGCCTTAGCAGCCGAGGCCGCCCAACGTGAAGTCGACAACATATTGGCGTGGGCAGAAAGAAATGCTGTGGCGTTTGACCCAACCAAAGCCGAAGTCCTGTACTTTCTTGGCCCCCGAGCCCGTGCTACAGACCTACCACAAATCACAATGGGAGACGTAACAATCCAAGAGTCCGAGACCATTAGATGGCTGGGAGTGTTCCTAGACAGAGGCCTTACCTTCCGTAATCATGTTGCCGAATGGACAAAGAAAAGCACCCGACTCGTGCAGCACCTACGCCGACTCACAAAATGCACGCAGGGACCCCCACCAGGTCCACTGACGACCATCATCCGTACAGTAGTAATGCCAATTGCCCTTCACGCTGCCGAGGTTTGGTGGCCCGGACTCACCCGAGACACACCCAGAGGCAAAGTGCACAACTCCTGCCGGATGCAAACCAAAGCACTCGACCGAGTCCTATTATCAGGGATCCGCATGGCCCTACTAACATGGCGAACCATGCCCACAGCAGCCCTCCGAAGAGAAACTGGAATTCCACCAGCAAAAGTTCTGCTCGAGGAACGCCGCCTCTTGGCTGCAGCCCGAATTCATCGCCTCGATGAATACCATCCTCTACGCCTTCGGGCCCTAGAATCCACGGAGGCCGCAAGACGCAGAATCGGTCTGCGAAGTTCCAACAGAGGCCGGCGACCGGCAGACCGAACTCATGCCTCCAGAATACAGAGAGCGTCAAGATTGCTCCCCTAAACAGAGGCTCCACCACCCCTTATGAGGCCCACCCCACCCCCGCCACGGCTCTGCAAAACAGACAAAACAACAGCTGCCAGAACTACGAAGGAATGGCTCAGCAGACTCCCCCAAGATTGCATTTGTGCTTACAGCGACGGATCCGGCGCGGCAGGGTCCCACTCAGCATGGGGCTTCGCTGTCTACTTCGGCGGTACGACTGCCAACCTCGAGCTGAGCAACTCCGGGTCCTTGACAGGGGCGGAAGTTTACGACGCGGAAGTGCACGGCGCAATGGCAGATCTCAAAGCAATCATCATGAGCCTTGGCAACCGCCACATCTCGAACATCTACGTTATGTTAGACAACGCTGAAGCAGCACAAGCTTTGATAACGGGGAAGACAACGTCATCCCACTGGCGTGTCCGCAGATTCCGAAGATGGGCGGAAGGTCTGGTAACCCCAGTACGCGTGAAGTGGATACCAGGCCACGAAGGTATACCAGGAAATGAGGTTGCAGATCAACTAGCACGTGAAGCGCTAGACCAGATCGGAAACACGGTAGCCACAGGAACCCTCACGTGAAGCGCTAGACCAGATCGGAAACACGGTAGCCACAGGAACCCTCACGATAGCCGCAGCTGGACGTAAAGCCCGAGCAATGGTGAGAGAACTATGCAGCGACTGGTGGACCTCTGCCTGCCCGAGAAGATACGAAGATCTCGAGCTTCAAATGCGCCGCAAGAAACCACCCGAACTCGAGCTCCCTAGGGCGATCTACGCGCGCCTCATCGCAGCCCGGACCGGCCACGGAGACTTCGCAACGTACCACCGCCGATGGAATCATGACACTGCACCGTTACACTGCGAGTGTGGGAGATAAAAGTCAGTTGGCCATCTAGTACAGTGTCGCAGGGCACTCAGTAGGTGGCGCGAAACTAGTGGACGGCGAAGAGCCCCATTGCTCCAGACTCTGCTTGGGGCACATGGGTGGCAGAAATTCGCGGAATACGTCCAAGGTAGTGGCATCTACGAGGAGACAATTCTTGGCATGGCGGAAGTATGGGCAACCGAGGACAGCTAGAATTTGCGGAGGGGGGACGGTACCTGCAAAAATGGAGGAATAGAAATGGATAAGCTCGGGCGCGTGGTGGCCGAGGTCGAAGAACTATGAGAGGGAGCAATTTTGGTGGTATTAAGGCGTAAAGGCGCGAGACAGATTTTTCTTTTTGTTTGTTTGGTTCGCTGGGCTGCTGGGGCCAACTTGTTCAACATATGTATGTACTCTAGCATGGTTCCGGTCATTCTTGAGAGACGAGGTAGAGCGGTCAACCTGATCTCACCCGGCCTCGCTCGTGTCTGACCCACCAGGGGTTTAAGTCACGTTAAACTACAAAAAAAAAAAAAAAAAAAAAGTCATAGCTATGAGGCTGAATACAATATGATTTAAAAAAAAATCCCCCAAAAAAATTTCATTGGATCCTTTCAATTATTGTACCAGTATGCATGTGGGTTTGGACAGGTTCTTTCTACTGTGTTCCAATTTATTAGGGGAATTGTTACTGTCACCCCATGTCTTTTGTTTCAGCTCCATGCCAATTGAATCTAAATCTACCCAACTGTCTGATATCAATGCTTTGGCTTAACTGAAGATAGTAACCACAGCAAAGCAGCGATATGCATTTAAGCTTGAACAGATTTGTTCACTTTATCTACATCCATAAATACACCTTAAATACCCTTGTTCTTTCAGTAAACATATAAGTAAGTAATTGAATGTTTAACCAAGTCAGATAATACTTTTCCTGCTTATGATATGAGTAATTGATCTGAACCTACGAGTCCAGAAAGTTGAATAGATTGATTAACATGTAGGCTAATGTAATTTGTATGATCTGTTTTATGTTAACGGCCTTTAAGACTGAAATTTTGCACTGAGAGGAATCAAGATAAACTTGTGCATTGAAAGTTTAAGTACCCAGTAAATACTGTGATAATGATGATTATATTTTACGTCTGGGGTGAAATTCATATGCCCCAGGACACGTGATATCCATCCCGTTTGGGATATAGGACGCTAGAGCCTATGTTATAATTTTAATGAAGATATGTCGAGCCTAATAGATTAGGGAATATTAGATTGGCTCTCGGGACTATCGGTGCATGATTTTTGGAATTGGTTTCGGGAGCGTCAGCTTATAGGAATGGAGATGAGTTTTTCGAAATATCTTGTAATTATTGATGGTCTGTTATTGTTTATTTGTCAGAAGAGTCGGCGCACCTTCATATATAAGAAGACGAGAAGGACACAATGTATCTTCAGCTTCGCAATTTGTATTCTTTCTACATATCTATCAATTAGTGGTTTTATCCATTACCTCTGTCGGTCTCATCCACAGCTCTTCAAAACTTCATCTTTACTTATCTTATCCTCTATCTTAAACTTATCTTTTACTCTCCCTTTCAAACAGTCGCTCACCTATCTCCTCTCGAAGACGGCGATTTAATCTCCCTTCTGAGTCTCGCCGTAACAGCCTAGGCACTAGAAACTATCACTATTCTAAGTGGTACATAGATTGCTGTGTTGCGTTGTTAGAAACTGCACACAGGGAACTGATAATCGAAGCGCCGTTTGTTTGTAAGAGACCTCCCCTGGCTCTGGACTGGTGACAAACCAATTACTCTCTCCCGTTCTATCTTCTCAAGGAAACCACCAGTCTAAAAAGGAAAAAAATAGAAAATGAAACAAAAGAAACTATTAAACGTGTCTCTTATTGAGGGCAGATTTCCTCGAAGAATCGAGTTCGGCTGAGCTATGTGGTTAAAATTTTTGCTCCTTCCGGTGTGCCAATTAGACTCGGGAATTGGTTAATAGGCCCAGATGGGCGACCGCCTCGGCGGCGGAGAATTCGGCAGAACATGAAATGTGTAGGAGTCTTGGGAGACCCACAGTGACAGTTCAAATTGGGCTCTTCATTTTTGAAGCGAATCTGGTAATCAGCAAAATCTCCGAGTCCGGTCCTTGTTGCAATTACCTGCCCGAGTTCCTTCCGGCATAGGTGGAGCTCTTTTGGGAAGCGGGGGACAGTACTGATATTAAAATTTGGTATGAGGATGGTATGTGGGAATGCCACCAAATATCTCGTGCTGTGTTGAGTTGCATTGTTTGCCATTTCTTGAGTGATGACAACGAATGTTCAAGACCAAGAGTTGTGAGCTCTTTTTCTGCTCCAATTTTGGCCAAACGGTGTGAATTTTTGTTTCCTTCGATCCCAGCGTGTCCTAGGATCCAACGTATTTAAATCTCTCCCTCTGTCGTATCAGGGAGTCTGGCACGTAATTTTCATGTCTTCAAAGCCTCTAGGGCGTCTAGGTAGACTGCTTGTGAAGTGGTGTTGTCTGAAGTCGTCAAAAGTCTCCTTGCGACTTGCTGACTATCTAAAATTACCCAAATATTATTAGAGAATCGGGCTGAGGGGAGGGATATAGCTGCAAGTATCCCTTTAAGAGCAGCATAGACCTCTGCATCTTCTACTTCTTTGTGTTTACCAAGTGGAAAGGCTCCTTCAAGAACCTGTATTATGGTTTTGAGATTATTGAGGGCATAGCTTCTACCTTTGAATAACTGAGAGGTTGAGATATGAGTGTAATGAGAACTTCTATTGTGTATGTATGTGTAGATGTGCGAGTGCTTATCTCTCTAACTCCAAGAAAGTACCTCTCTATATATACAACTCCTCTGCTACTATTTTAGAGGTAGCGACGTATCTACACTATTCCACTGTATTCTATGAGTTCCAGTTCTATCTAGTCCTATGACGTTCTTTCCTATTCACAACATCATTATTGTGAAGCACGGACCTAAGTCATGATATGCTGGGGTTGTCAGAGGTTGTAAGCTACTTAGTCATGTGACAGGGGTTGGAGCCACATTGTGGCGTTAGATATTCTGGCTGTTTCTCTGTAGCTCTACAAACTTCTTTATTATCCCATTCCGGAAATATGTTTATGGGCCACAATGACCTGGGGAGTTCTGGTGGATTCTATGGTGTTCTATGGTATTCTATGATGCCCCTTGTTGTTCTATTTACCTGTGCAGGAGTTCTAGATGGTTCTTTCAGTGGCTTGTTGGACCATGTCCTAAAATGTATATATAGCTGTCCTTACTGTACCTCTGAAGTCTCTAGATCAGAGTCTTGTATTTATCTTTACTTATTGAAGAATCTGTTTGAAATCTGAATCCTATCGATTACACTACCATTGTGGTTACTGTTCTTCTGGACCATTGTTATAGCTATTGTTGTTGCTATTGTCCTTGTTATTGTTATCGCGTTTACTGCTGTTGTTAGTGTTATTGCCATCTCCCTGTTATTGTTATTGCTATTGTTGCTGTTACTATTATTGTTGTTGCTTATCTATCATTGCCCCAGTTACTGATATTGGTACTTATTTTCTATTGTTAGCGTCGTCTTTGGTATTAATCCTGCACCGTTCTGACATTACTCTGATCTCTCTTTTATTTTTTTTTTATTATGGCTGAATCTCAGAGGAATCATATGGATGTACTGAATGAACTCACTGGGGTTACTGATCTCAACCAGTTCCTTCAAGGAGTACAGCAGAATCCGGAGGCTGTTATTGGCGCTATTAGAGCTCTTGCTCAGCAAAATCAGGAACTTTGTGCTACGGCAGCTCAAGTGCAGGCCGCTGAGCAGAATCTAGCTCAGAAGGATCAAATGCTCATGGCAACATCCGAAAACTTACAGAATGCCCGAGAGAGGATAGGTATGCTAGAAAAAAAGGTCTCATCGTCCAACTCAGCCAGTAATATACAGACTCAAGTTTTGAATCGGCTCGCTGGTGCTATCGAGAATTGGAAACTTCAATCGACAAGCTCAACACCAATTCCCCGTTCCGCTTTATTACCTGACTCCGCTAAATTTCATGGAGATAAAGCAAAGTTCTCAACCTGGAAGGAAGGAATTCTACTGAAGCTGAATTCGAATGCAGACCATTACCCATCAGAGCAATCGAAAATGATCTACGTATATTCTATGATGGATGAGGACTGTCAGGCTCATCTGCACAATTGGATAAAAGATGGGGTAATGAGATTCCCTTCGCTTACAGAAATGATGAAACAACTGGCAATCATTTTTGATGATCCAAACCGGGTTAGAGAAGCAGTCACTAGGCTACACAGGAACAAGCAAAAGAATAAGCCCTTTTCTAGTTGGATTGCCGAGATACGCAGAGATGCTGTAATCGCGGGATATGAAAACACTCAAGCACTCACAGACATTGTGTTTTTGAATATTAGCCTGGAGCTTCAACGTGCGTTGATTCATGAGAAAGATATTGATCCCCTAGGATTTGATGAAGCTATATCCAGACTTCAAGATATCGATAATAGACAACGTAGATTCTCTGAATTAGCAGCAGCCTCTCGCTATCGAGGTTCTTCGCCATTTCAAGGAAGTTCAAGTCAATCGAATCAGTTGACAACTACTCTAGGTGGTGATGCAATGGATCTCTCTGCCTCAAACCATCTTCCTCGGGGGTCTATAACGAAAGAAGAAAAGGAACGTCGTCGGAGGCTTGGGTTATGCTACTATTGTGGGAAAGGGGTCCACCGCGCAGTCGAGTGTAACTTACTGAAACAGTTCAGACCTCCGATAGATAACCGTTCTGTGGAGCTTTCTAAGAGCAGTGGTACGTCTCAGTCGGGAAAAGAGTAAGCTCTTCGAAAAGTCGCCCGAGGAGCTCTCCTTTGGATTTAGTGTTGTCTTCTATTGCAGTTAACGGCAGGAATTGGGAAAAAACTAGTCATTTTGTTATAAATTGTTCAATAAAAAGTCATAATTCAAACTCTTCACCTGCCTTTGCATTGATTGACAGTGGTGCTTCCGCCTACGGATTTGTAGACACTAAATTCGCGCATGACAATACTTTGGAGATGATTCCCCTCAGAAGACCACGATCGTTAAGGGTTTTCGATGGGACAGAATCGGTGTCTGGCCAAATCTCCTATATGGCAAAGGTTTTCCTTGATATTGACGGTCATACAGAAATTATATTATTATTTGTGACCAAACTGGCATACTTTGACGTAGTTCTGGGTCTCCCCTGGCTACAATATCACGATCCTGAAATTCAATGGGCTGAAGAGACCATGAGATTTGGTAGCTCCGTGTGTCAAAAACATTCGGTTCATCTGCCCATAATAGTTCATGCAATATCTCCGAATGAAGTCCGACAGCTAAGAAATTCGACTCAGGAGTCTTTATCCTCCAAGGAATTATCCAGAATTAAAGTCTGTGAAGAGGAAGCTTGGGAGGAATTCTTGCCTGATGCAGATCAGACTGTGATGTCAATATCGATAGAAGATATTCAGGAAGCTTTAATGGATAAACCAAGGATTGATCCAGCAGAAAAGTTGCCCATAGTCTATCACGATTTTCTTCAAGTGTTCTCTAGAGATGATGCAGAAAAAATCCCGCCACATAGACCTAGCGATCACCAGATTATCCTTAAGCCAGGTGCTGAGCCACCATGGGGCCCTCTCTACGGAATGTCCCGGGAGGAACTGCTAGTTTTGAAAAAGTATATCCGCGAGAACCTAGAGAAAGGCTTTATTAGACCAAGTACTTCGCCTGCATCTTCTCCCGTGCTATTTGTTAAGAAGCCTGGTGGCGGCCTACGATTTTGCGTTGACTATAGGGCGCTTAATGATATTACAATAAAGAATCGTTATCCTATACCCCGAATCCATGAGACCTTAACTCTTCTTGGAAAAGCTAAATATTTTACTAAGCTTGACGTTATTTCTGCTTTCCATCGAATGCGTATTGCCGAAGGCAACGATTACCTAACTGCTTTCCGGACGAGGTTTGGCTTATACGAATATCGAGTGATGCCTTTCGGGCTTGCCAACGCTCCAAGCTCCTTCCAAAATTACATTAATGATACCTTGAAAGGCTATCTCGACGAGTTCTGCACGGCTTATATAGATGATATTCTTATTTTCAGTAAAACTCTAGATGAACATCAAAAGCATGTCAGGAAAGTCCTTTCTCGACTATTGGATGCAGGCCTGCAGATCGATATTAAAAAATGTGAATTCCACGTCCAGTCAGTGAAGTTTTTAGGTCTTATCATTACAACTAATGGTATAAAAATGGACCCTGCGAAGCTACAAGTCATTGAAGATTGGCCGGCTCCAAAAAACATAAAAGAAATTCAAAAATTTATTGGTTTTGCAAACTTCTACAGACGTTTCATCAACAAATTTAGTTTCATTGTCTCACCACTGACTGATTTACTGAAGAAAGATTCGTCTTTTAGTTGGGGATTGTCTCAAGAACCAGCGTTTACAGCCATTAAAAAGAAATTCTCTGAAGATATTGTCTTACAGCATTTTAATTGGGACAAACCAGCAAGACTTGAGACTGATGCTTCCGATCGGGGTACTGGTGGAGTATTATTGCAGCCGGATAGCTCGGATGTTTGGAGATCGGTAGCATTCTTCTCGAAGAAAATGAGTCCCGCTGAAGCCAATTATGAAATTTACGATAAGGAACTCCTGGCAATAGTCCAAGCATTTGAGGAATGGCGTCCTGAGCTTAAAGGCTCCCAGGACCCAGTAGAAGTCATAACAGATCACAAGGCCCTTGAATATTTTATGAAATCTCAACTTTTGAGTCGCCGGCAAGCTCGCTGGAGCGAATTTCTGTCACGTTTTAATTTTAAAATTTGTTATCGCCCGGGTACTTTGAATGGACCAGCTGATTCACTTTCACGACCGGAGACAGTAGACCCAAAATTAAAGACATTTTTAGAGCAACGACTCCTTAAACCTCGTAACCTATCGCCTGGGATGGATCAAAATTTATTGGCTAATGCACTAATGGAGAAAGATAGTGAGCTCAAAAACTTAGCTTCTAAACCTGCTACGCTTGATACCTCAGATTGTTTGTCAACTTCTCTGAGCTTTTTGGATCGTATTCGCCGGGCTTTACCACAATATGAATCTTTGACAGCTGTTATAAAAGCCTTGAGTGACCAGAATGGTCCAAGAGTGCGTAACTTCACTTTAGCCGAATGTAGATGGGATAATGGGATGCTCTACTACCGCAATCGTGTCGTCGTGCCTCAGTGCGGCTATGACAAAGAACTACCAACGGAAATAATTAACTCTTTTCATGACTCACCAGCATCAGGACATCAAGGTGCAGCGGGCACATATTCCACAATTTCAAGAATATTTTTCTGGCATGGTATGTTAATGCAAGTGAAGAGATATGTGAGAAATTGTCATACGTGCTCGAGAATTAAGTCTTCGCGAGAAGGAACCCAGGGCCTTCTCAGGCCACTACCCATAGCTACAGAGCGGTGGCAACATATTGCAATGGATTTTGTTATTGATTTGCCTTTGATCAAGGATTGGAATGGCAATGAGTTCACCTCGGTCCTTGTTGTTGTTGATAGAATGACAAAACAAGTTCATATTATCCCTTGTAACAATCTTTTAGCAAGAAATACAGCTTATTTGTTCTACAGAGAATGCTTTCGCTTGCACGGCCTACCTAATTCAATAGTTTCAGATCGCGGCTCTCAATTCACATCAGAGTTTTGGAAATGGCTCTGTAAACTTCTTCAAGTTGACCATCGATTGTCAACAGCCTATCATCCCCAGACTGATAGCCAAACGGAAAGAATGAATGCTCGGGTAGAACAATATCTACGTGCCTATGTTAATTACGCACAAGATGACTGGATCCAGTATTTGCCATCTGCTGAATTTGCGATTAACAACAATGACTCTCACTCTACTGGTATTTCTCCATTCTTAGCAGTATACGGGCTTCACCCAAGATCAGGATCAGAACTCTCGTCTCCGCTAACAGGGCCGCCAGCTCCTGCTGGAATACGTTTTGAGCGTTTAGATGCCGAAAAACTCCTACAAAACGCTCGTCAGGTAGAGAATTTTATGATACAGAACATGTAGTATCATTCTGCAGATTATGAGGAACACGCCAACAAGAAGAGAACTGCCGCGAGAAACTTTAGAGCTGGTGATAAGGTCTGGCTGAATTACAAGAATATCAAGTCTTTGCGTCCATGTCGAAAGTTAGACTTTAAGAATGGAGGCCCTTTTAAAGTAATCGAACCGGTGGGAAGTTATGCTTATCGATTAGAACTACCCCAGACCGCTAAAATTCACCCAGTCTTTCACGTTTCTCTATTATCTCCCGTATATAGCGATCCTCTTCCAGGACAAACTTCAGGTCCCCCACCAGTACTGGACACCGAAAGTAGTGATCAGTAATATGAAGTTGAAAAAATAATTGGTTCTCATTGGCAAAATGACGAGCTCCATTACTTAGTTCGTTGGAAAGGATATGGACCAGAAGACGACTGGAGCATACCAGCTTCTCAAGCTGAGGGGTTTGAGGATTTGGTTAGGGAGTTTCACGAACTTAATCCCCATAAGCCAAAGCCTGGTGATCAAAAAAATAGGCCTAGGAAGAGCCGACTAAAGCAACAAGCAAAGGTCCCGAAGACTAAGCCTCGCAGGAGCTCGGCTCTACTTAGGGGGGGATAATGTCAGAGGTTGTAAGCTACTTAGTCATGTGACAGGGGTTGGAGCCACATTGTGGCGTTAGATATTCTGGCTGTTTCTCTGTAGCTCTACAAACTTCTTTATTATCCCATTCCGGAAATATGTTTATGGGCCACAATGACCTGGGGAGTTCTGGTGGATTCTATGGTGTTCTATGGTATTCTATGATGCCCCTTGTTGTTCTATTTACCTGTGCAGGAGTTCTAGATGGTTCTTTCAGTGGCTTGTTGGACCATGTCCTAAAATGTATATATAGCTGTCCTTACTGTACCTCTGAAGTCTCTAGATCAGAGTCTTGTATTTATCTTTACTTATTGAAGAATCTGTTTGAAATCTGAATCCTATCGATTACACTACCATTGTGGTTACTGTTCTTCTGGACCATTGTTATAGCTATTGTTGTCGCTATTGTCCTTGTTATTGTTATCGCGTTTACTGCTGTTGTTAGTGTTATTGCCATCTCCCTGTTATTGTTATTGCTATTGTTGCTGTTACTATTATTGTTGTTGCTTATCTATCATTACCCCAGTTACTGATATTGGTACTTATTTTCTATTGTCAGCGTCGTCTTTGGTATTAATCCTGCACCGTTCTGACAGGGGTACCCTTGTATACCGACTGAAACACAACACTCCACCTGACGATTACTTTTGTCCCATCTGGTGTAAAAGGCCAATGAACCTTATAAAACATAAACTGGTGACTTGACCTTTGTTAGACCGTCAGCTAACTGTTGATTTGATTCTACATAAGTGACAGTAATCAACCTTTTGTTTTACTGATCTCTAAAGTAGTGGTTCCGAAGAGCAATATGCTTTGATTGCTTGTAGTTATCATGATTTTTAATTAGAGAGATCGCCGATTGATTGTTCACATATAAATTGGTACGTCTTGCTCCCTCAATGTTATTTTGAAGATTTAATTCTTGCAGAAGTGATTTGACCCATTGTGGCTGTCTACAGGTCTCTGTGGCTGCAAGATATTCTGCCTCTGTGGTGGATAATACGACGTCTCGTTGCAAGTGTGACCTCCAACATACTGGCCCCGATGCTAGTCTAATCAGTAGTCCTGATGTCGATCTACTGGATGTTGGATCCCCCATGAAATCGGCATCAGAGTATGCTTCCAGTGTTGGCTTGCAATTCTTCCTCTGAAAAGTTATACCTTTATCTGGATTTTTAGCTATGTAACGCAATGCTTTGCGTGCCGCTTTATTATGCTCTTCCGATGGGTTAACTAGGAATCGAGCTAGATGATTAATTGCGTGTGCAATATCTGGACGAGTGTTATTCGCCAAGTATTGGAGTCCTCCGATTATGGAGTTATATTCAAATTTTGAATGCGCTGAGCATTCTGAGGTGTTTGGTTCCATTAATCGCTCCAGTGGGTACTCCGCTGTTTTGCAATCCGCTAATCCATGCCGTTCCAACAGTTTCCGAGCATACTGTCCCTGTGACAACTTTAAGATATTCTTATCAGATTTACTTATATTAATCCCTAAAAAGAGATCCGTTTTGACTGTTTTGAGCTTATACTTTTTAAATAACGCTCGCATGAGCTTTTCTATCTTTTCTACTTTAGGTCCCATGACCTGAAAGTCATCATCATGGATAATAACAAAAAGGTCTTTTTCTTTGTTGGTGTATAAACAGACATCTGAAGTTGTTGGCAGAAGTCCTTGTGTCGCCAGAAATGCCTTTACATCATCATACCATAAAGCAGCTGCTTGTTTAAGCCCATAGAAACCTTTCTTTATAAGTATGATTTTATTTTCCTTCTTTTAACCCTCTGGTGGCTCCATGTAAAGGTCAGTTTCTAAATCTGGGTTTAAAAACACAGATGGAACGTCTCCCTGTTGTCTGTACCAACCAAACCAATTCGATAGAGCTAACATAATGCGACCTGTCTCTGGTCTTGGTGTAGGCGCATATGTTTCCTTGTAGTCAATACCGGATCTTTGAGTAAAACCTTTGACGGTGCACCTAGCTCTGTATTTCTCCAGAGTTCCGTCGGCATGGTATTTCTTTTTGAATACCCATTTACATTTCATCGATGTTCTACCTTTGGGCAGTTTACTCCTATCAATAACTTTAATTGTGCCGTTTTTTCTCAGTGATTCAGTCTCTTCATCAGCTGCGAGTTGCCAATGCTGCCTATCTGCACTTTCCATTACCTCAGTCCAAGTTTTCGGGTCAGCGTTTCCTTTGAGTATTTTCCGTGATGCAACTTATAATAATCTACCTTTTTGATAGGTCTTCCTCGCTTGCTGTATGTTGTCTGGTCTTCTGGTGAACGACTACGTTTTTGTCCCGCTATCAGGGGTACTGGATCCCAGCCAGTCATTACTTGATCATATCTTTCTTCTGCTTCTCCGTCATTTATCTCTACCAAAGAATTATGCTCCTCCTGGCGCACAAGCTCTCTATCCACATTCTCTTCAGCTTCTGAGTGACTTTCACTTTCTCTTTGTTCTTCTACGTCCTCCTTATCATTTAAGTCCTCTTAGACACTATCATAATTAGACTCAAGTGATGATGCTGATTGTGATAGCTGATTGTCATCAAAAACATTCGAAGGTTTTGATGATCTTTCGTTATTGCTAGTACTCTGATTTCAAAGATCAGTTGGTACGAACGGTGCTCTCTTGATAGAAGAAAATTCTGTTTCCTCAATTGCTGCTAGTGGCTTGTTTGTGTTTGGTATGACGGGAATTTTGGGTGCTAACTTTTCAGGTTCATTTGCTGATTGTGGCTTATTTGCCTGTGGTATGAACTGAACAGTGGGTACTAGGATTTCAATCTGATGCGCTGATGTACTAGGATTGATCTCCCCCTCAAGCTGTGAAGCTTGAATACCAGGCGGAGGGATCGAAGTACTAACAGGTGCTGTTGTCTTTTCCGCGGGAAGTTTGTCATTATTGGTCCAAAAACTGGTTGTCTTGTTGATCAACTGGACTTAGCATATCACCAAACATTATGTCTTCATTGATCGAAACGTGAGGTGTGAAACTTTCAACCCATTTCCAGCCTTGTTTTGAAGTCAAATGTGGATGATAAATAAGATAGTTCTTACAGGTGTTATTCTGAAAGCCCATAAACCAACCTTGTTCTGCGCTTGCTTCAAATTTGCCTGGTTTGGGTTCTATCAGTTTGTATGCCCTACATTCAAAACGAGGTAACAACGTAAAATCTATCTTTTCATTATGGGGTTGCTTAAGGGCGTCAAAATCGATAACCAGGACCTTTTTGGTTCTTAGACAATAAAGTCTATTTGTGATGAAGCACGAGCGTTCTAACGCCCATGACCAGAAGCATGGTGGCATTCCTGCGTCGATAAGTAAGCTCCGTGCTCTCCTAAGTAGGACTTTGTTTGCGGCTTCCGCTGCGCCATTTTGTTCAGGTGTGTGAGGTGCTGACATGTCTGTTCGGATTCCATGTCTATCGCAATACTCCTTTGCGCGAAAATATTCCGAGCCGCCATCTCTAAACACTATTCTGACCCTTTTTCCATATTGATGATACTGGTCTTCAATCCATCTTACTAGCCTTGATGCTATTTCATCTTTTCCTTTAGTGGTTAAAACCCATCTCATTCACGTCTTTGCATCTGTGAGGATGACTGCATATTGATAATCGTTAATTGACGCTGTCAGTTTTCCAACTGTATCAATGAATACTTCATCTAATGGGTCTCCAGGCAACGGCCGAGGCTCTCTCGAAACAAATCTCTGTGCCTTACTTAAGTGGCATGTTTCGCAAGTACCTAAATCTGACAATTCAATGCCTTCCAGACCAATCGAGCATTTTGCAGTTTTCTTTAAAATTTCCTGGCCTACGTGACCAAATCTCTGATGCCACCTTTGTGCGCTACTCACACGCAGTACTCTGGCTACTCCTGGTGCTGCGATATTCTTGGATTCTTTGCTTGATAAACTATTTTCAAGAGGTTGTATGTGTCGTGACTCCTTGTACTTGGATCTTGATGGTTTAGCTTGGGCTTGATCTTGGTGAACAATCTCTTGAAATACTGAATACCTGGAACTCTGGGACACTGACGATACCAGATAATGTCACGTAAGCTTTTGTAACAAATGACAAGTGTAGATGTGGATAACCTGACTTCTTGAATCCTGACTAGACTAGATGTGTAGAATAAATACAAGACTGAAAGCTGGAGAGCTTTCAACTAGAAGGCCTAACCACTATTTATACATGAGTCTACCTAGTACATTCCCTAGTACTGGTTAATAGAACCCCATCCCATCGAACGCCAGCGAATATTGTAGAACACCCAAAATACCGTTGATTGAAATAGAATTCCATAGAACTATGCAATGCCTGGAGTTCAATCGTTGTTAATAACAATCAACAGGAAAAGTCCAACAATAATAACAATATTAAGTAATTAGTGACGATCGGCAAAATAATTTATCAACGTCATTGAAGCCATTGATGAAGATCGACAAAATGCATGAAAACTCACGCCAATTAATTAAAGACAATATGTGAATAAAATTTATGCAAAAGAACTAAATGAATTCAAGCCGAAACGACTAGCTTCAGCGGGCCGTTCCGTGACAGTATGAACAAAACTCCCTCTACCACCACCAGTTTAGCAACTGGTATTTTAGTCGCATCTTTTGACACTCTGACAAGATAGTTGTTCTGTTCTGGAGCAACTACCCCATGATCTTGTTTAAGTCTTACAGCCGAAATTATATCGCAGGCTGACTTCGGTGAATAAAGTTTTCCCTTCAATTCCAAAGTTTAGTTACCAATGTTCAGACAACCGACGCCCCCGTGAGTTAAAAAAGAATTGCCAACTGCTTTGTCGAATTCGAAGGGATTGGTTAGTCTCTTGAATGAGATGAAATCGTCTTTGCATCTCACGAAATGATGGGATGCGCCAGTATCATACAGTAGACGGTTTTGTGTTTGGCTGCTATACTAGCTACAGTTCCTAAGCTAGCGCCTTCATTCTCTGTCTCACTATCATGAAACCTGTCGCCTATTTTGTCTGTTGCCTTTGCAACATCCGCCTTTGCAGTTCTGTTGTAATTAATATTTTTTCTCAGCTTAGGGTGCTGTTTGAAACAATGCTTGTTTTTATGTTTGTGTCTATAGCGTTGACACAGCGATTCTGGATCGGCATTGCGAGCAGCTTCTTTACCCTTTCCCTTCCGACCTTTACTACCACCATCCTGCCCTATGGCTGACTGCCCATGACCCAACGTCCCTTCTCTACCATTGGCAACTTATCGCAGGGTCGACATCATCGTGTCCACTGACACATACCGATTGCTTTTATCCAAAGTCTTTGTTTGTCGCCAAGTATCGAGCCATGGAATTCCTTCGGTGCCCATGATGAACATAAACGAGGCTAAACCTAGCGAAATCTCGAACATGTTTCCTCCTTTTTCGGACTCTTCCAAATTGCGGGACACCATTGTTTCTGCGGCACTGTTGACATCAAGAAAATTCTGTAAAAATTCATTTCAGTAATTCTCCGCCGTGGTGGTGAATTTAGTCGCTAAAAATTTTCTGACTGCTGTCTCCCATGGAGTCGTTGCTCCTTCTCTTGCGTTGGCGACATGGTCGAAAAATTGCTTAGCAGTCATATTTAAGAAGTTCTGTGGGCAAACATCTTTTGCAATCCGATTTACCAGAATATTTCCGGTCTCAATTTCACCCTCTGTCCAACTGACTAGGTCGTTCTCGAACTCTTTCATCTTCGTGCTGTACTCAGCATCGGTCAATGTCACCTTCTCTGGGGCTGTTGGTCGCAAGGCTGGTTTGATTCCTGGTATGTTGTGGAATACATGGCCGAGACATCTTCTCCGCACCAGTGCTGACTGTAGGTTTGCGATTCAAGTCGAAAGGCTGACTCCTGGTCCGAGAATCGCTGTGACTTCTTGTGTGGACATATTCATTTGGTAGTCTTTGAATAACTGTTAGTCCTTATCATGACAGCGCTCCGGGCTCATAACCTGTTATGGTTATGAGATTATTGAGGGCATAGCTTCTACCTTTGAATAACTGAGAGGTTGAGATATGAGTGTAATGAGAACTTCTATTGTGTATGTATGTGTAGATGTGCGAGTGCTTATCTCTCTAACTCCAAGAAAGTACCTCTCTATATATACAACTCCTCAGCTACTATTTTAGAGGTAGCAACGTATCTACACCATTCCACTGTATTCTATGAGTTCCAGTTCTATCTAGTTCTATGACGTTCTTTCCTATTCACAACATCATTATTGTGAAGCACGGACCTAAGTCATGATATGCTGGGGTACCTTTGTATACCAACTGAAACACAACAACCTGTAAACCAAATTGAAAAATGACAAAACTTGCGCCTGCCCAACCACCTTCGAGCTTAGAGCCATCTGAATATACCAGGATATCACTCCTAGGGATATTATCTAGGTATTCTTTAAATTTTTGAACTCTTATTTCGAGGGATTCTGAAATTACACCAATTCTGGCAAGGGCATCTTTCCTTGACTCTTTTTCTACCCATGGAGGGTTAATTAGAGGGTTGTACCTTTCTGACTGAGGGATACTTTGGATGGAGCGAGAGAAACGTGAAAGCGGAGGTTTTAAGGTGGATTTATGTGCACGGAGGTAAAGTGGATGTCGATCGTCAAGCCTACGTGTGCGTATAGCTGCTCGCCTGACTATGTCATCTAGAGTTATTTCTGCGCTGGAAAGACCGGACTCTTTAAGAAGAGTAGGGATTGGGGTGGTAAATACTGTGAAGTTGGTTAGAGGCTGATGAGTACAAGTACCATGATGAGGCTTTCAGCCGTACACGTACTACATCACGATAATAATCGTCCCCTTGCAATAGAAGGGGATAATCCCGCTCCAGGGATTATTTAAGGATCAATGTATGCATGATAACGCTGATGGAGTTCAACCCAGCAGAGAAATTAATATAGATAAATGAGTAAATCGAAATCGCTTACTACTGGCATCTAAGCTTAACAGTACAACCTCCAAAGTCAATAATGACAAGAACCCGATTCGCCCCAACATAAACACATCAACACCTCTAATATCAACGCCTAAGACAGCACTAGTCGCCATCCCTCTCTTCCATCATGACAAGCCGTCTTCCCCTTCAAACGCCATAAATACATCCTGACTAAACCCGACCGTGACTGACGTTTTCCCAAACACATAGAGCTCCTCTGAACATCTGAGACTCATACCCCATTGACTCCTCTAACATTATCCAGTCCTAATCCATTTCTCCTATACCTTAACCTACTCCACATGAAACGGTGATGACTTGGAGTGTTTCTCTCCAGCTAGTCTGAGACTTGGAATTATACACTATGCAAAATGAAGTTCGCCTGTTCAGCCAACTTTTTACTCAACAGCTCGTAGCTTCAAAACCACTCAATAGAACAAGTCAGAAACCTACATAGATGTAATTAAGTGTCTAATGAAGCATATTCTAAATTTTTGAATCACGACTTAATCTATACAGAAAATGATGGCTGGGAGAAACTGACTAAGCGAGGCGAACTTCATTTTGCAGGCTATTTGAGTATCTAGTATTACCGCCCTTTGCAGCCACGACGGCTTCAATTCGTCTCAGCACAGATTCAATTAGATTCTGACAGCTGCTGTAAGGTATCTTTGACCATTAATTTTTGAGACGCTCCCATAACTCCCCTACTCCCTTGGGATATTCGTCGTACCTACCCAATCTTCTCTTCAACTCACCCCAGAGATGCTCTATTGGATTCAGATCCGGAGATTAGGCGGGCCAATCCAAGCAGGTGATCTTCTTCGATCTTATGAGGGCCTTTATAGCTCGTGCAGTATGTTTGGGATCGTTATCTTGTTGAAAGATTAGTTGGTCGACAGGAGGCATATCTCCCAAGAGGCACGTTGCCTCCATACTGCAGATCAAATTTTGGTCTAAAATATTGATGTACTGTTGTGTGTCCATCTTTCCCATTACCTGAACCATGGCACCTGGCCCTGACCAGGTCATACAAGCCCAAATCATCACGTTCCCCCCTCCAAATTTGACTGTCTGGATTGGAATACTATCGTTGGGCAGTTGTTTATCTTTCTGCAAGGTATAATTGATTCCGTCGCTGCAAATTCGATTGATCTTTGTTTCGTCAGACCAAACCACTTTCTTCCAGTCTTCTATGGTCCACTCCTTGTGTTTTAGGGCGAAATCCAGACGAGCTTTCCTGTGCCGAGCCAGCAAGGCTGGTTTTTGGGGCTTCTTTTTGGCCTTCAAGCCCGACTCTCGAAGGACATTTCTGACGGTTTGCGGGCTCACACTAATACCCATAGACGCCTGTAGGCTTGCTGCCGCTTGTTTTGGTATCTTAACAATCCCGTTGGCTATATTGTTGACAATTCTTCGCTTGTCCCGAGGGGTCAGCTTGCTTACACCCCCCCTTTTTCTGGCACTACTTTCTTCAGGAAGGGTTTTCAGAAGCTTAGAAACCGTAGATTTAGAGCACTTAAACTCACTCGTAATAGAACTGAATAACTTTCCCTCTTTGAGGCGCTGGATGATTTGGTCTCGAGTTGTCATGTTTAATCTAGGCATATCGCTTTGTTGTACACTCAATTACAACCAAAAGTTAGCCCAATACGTTGCGATTGACCATGCAGAGCACTGATGAATAATTATCTGAGTTTAATTCGATCAATTGAGACCGTCGTGGATGCAAAGGGCTGTAATATTTGATACTCAAATAGCCTGCAAAATGAAGTTCGCCTCGCTTAGTCAGTTTCTCCCAGCCACCGTTTTCTGTATAGATTAAATCGTTATTCAAATATTTTGTATAAGCTTCCTTAGACACTTTAATACATCTATGTAGGTTTCTGACTTATTCTATCGAGTGGTTTTTAAGCTACGAGCTTTTGAGTAAAAAGTTGGCTGAACAGGCGAACTTCATTTTGCATAGTGTATCTGCCTAGATTATCAGGACTATCATATTCTAGTGCATAGCTACTGATTTGTAATCAACATAACTATTACATCTAAGATACCCACAAACAATTGATAAGCCAGTATCCTCATAATCACCATACCGACTCATCGACGCTCACTCATCATCATCATCATCATCATCATCATCATCATTATTACATAGTTCAGCAGGATACGATTATCTTTTAACCTTGTTACTTCTTCACTTGTGAGTAGAAGCAGATCAAGGTCACTAATCCTGAAAACAAAGCAATAAATCGATTAGACTTTTACAGAAATGAGTCCACCACTGACACCTCCGCAATCACCAAGATCTCATAAATATGCGCCACTTTTGACTCGAGATGAAAGTATACAAGTAAGTTTGACATCTAGAAGAGATCTCGTACCATTTTTAAGAATTATCAGATGAGAACATTGGTCCAAGAGAGCCTTTCGTTCAATAAGATTGCAAAACGACTCGAAATCACTCACAGACTAGTTTGATATGTGATGACCACTACTGAGCTCACCCCAAAAAGTCTAGAGGGCGAATCTCTTTGCTCAGCAGTACACAAGTCCACGAAGTGGAAGCTTACAAAACTTCCTCTCCAGAAGGCCGTCATACGCCCTTCTTTGAGGTTGCAAATCTAGTCTTCCCGCACTTTGTTGTGGGCGAAAAGGTCATCAAACAGAAAATGGAGAAGAGGGGTCTCACTTGTGGGATCGCCGCTTCAAAACCTCTTCTTTCGCTGGAAAAACTGAGAAAGCGATATAAATTTGTTAGAATTCATCTTCACGGGGAAAAAGAAGATCAGATGTGAGTACTCTCGACCGATGAAAGCTGGGTGACCGATGGCAGGCACGCCAGATGTTGGATTACAAGAAATTTTAGTATTACCTTCAGATATCGTTTAAATTTAAATTCTAAATCTAATCCCTTGGCTTAGCTAGATGAGGTCTAGGACAACACATGTCTCGTTAGCAATTTTCGAAGGCGAATTTGATGGATTTTTTGGGGATCTTTTTTTGAAAATGACAAAGGACCTTGATGTTCCGGGAGAAAGAATAAGGTTCAACAACTGCCAAACGCTGTAGTAAGAGGAAGGTACCTCTCATTCACGGCATGGCTTCACTGAGACCAGTCTTAGTGGTGATGCAAGATAACGCTCCTTCCCATTCGGCGGCCCGAACAGAGCAACAACTGAGCGAAAGAAGTATTGTTCCTCTAGAACGGCCACCATTTTCTCCAGATCTTAATCGACAGAACATGTCTGGAAAATGATAAAAAATTACATTCAATTCAAAATTCAGACTTGATTGAGGGAATTCAGCTGACAGAGAAGTGATTATGGGATATTATCCGAGGAACCCGGGACAAGGCGGTAAATAAGGACGGTTTGAGGAATCTTGTCGATACAATGATGCGGAGAATAAAGGCTGCACACAACGCTGGTGGTGGACGTGCGAAATATCAAGGTCTTTTTAAGTAGTTGCATAGTTGTAATTAATCAATATTATGCAATTCATAGATAGAAATTTAAACTCCTGGCTACAATTGAAGATAGGGAGACGAATTCATCGTTCTGAAGCTCTCACCATATAAAAATTTGAGTTTTTGCATGGGTATCTCGCTAATAACACCAAAATTAGTCAGGTCAAAGGCTACTCACCCTGCCAAAAGTCTATATACCCTGCAAACCCCCATTTTAATTGACAGGGAGACGAATTTCACAGTGATATTGTAAAGCTTTCTGATCGTATAATATAGTTTACTGGGAGGGCCCTGTAAATACTATGAACACTTCCTGTATACATCTGGGATATATCCCTACTACCTCATGTCGATGGTGTAATATATTTTCCTAGAGCCCTGTCTGCGTATCATAACTTAAATCATGCAAATTTTAGCTTCAACACTAGATCACGGTAGTTGTGTAACGACGCACAGACGCTCGCTTACATCAACTTAACACACAGATGTCATAACACCTTCAATGCAAAGGACACGGTTTGTAGTGGTGTTTATTCGTGCTATGTAGAGTCCAAGACTATTATAATTCTCGGGCTCCTTTCTCATCCAGATCACACATTTTACAGTGCCCCGATCCCCTTTTACCTCGAACCTAAGATCATTGATACATTGACCCATGACGGGTAGCTATTTAGCTCAGTAATAACCCGTAGGATTCAACCACCTTTTCTACGGAACCTTCTGCTCAAAAAAAATGAAAAAGTCTCACAAAAACCTGCAACTCCAGCCAGGCGAGGCCTAGATACCAGAGCCACACGAGGTGCGTATCCCCATCTGTATCTCCCTAATATCCCATCATCCAGATATCCTCCTTATACCGACACCACCAGCGCTCAGGTAGCGGTGCTCTTTCCTCGGGAGACAGTATAATGCCAGAATATCTGTAAACAGTGAGAGTTCATGGTAAAAAGGGCCAACTTAGTCTGATCTATCACCACCATAACGGGAGCTGGGTACGCCCCGGAAACTCGTGTGGATGACTTTTCCTCCGTGACCAAGTCATGCGTGTTTCTGTTGGCTCTGAAGAGACACTCCAGGTTCGTAGGGGACACCACGTACAGGTAGAAACGCCGTCTTCGTCCCCCAAAGGACACGGTAAATCTCCCTAATCGAAAAACACGATTCTAATCAGGAATAGGGAGCGCATGTCCTTTAGCATGATGACTATAGTAGAACCCCTCTTAGCTAATAGTGGGTCCTGGTATAAATGTTGAAAAGATTCATTGGAACATGGAGTTTTATATTTGCAACAATTGCCCTTACAGGTAATTTTGCGTGCAGGGGTAAGTATTGCAAATATCAACGGTGAAATTTTATAATCAATCTTTTCAATAATTGTAAGGGGACCCACTATGGGTTTGGACAGGTTCTACTGTAGTTCTTTTATTTTTTTTTTGAAATCATATTGTATTTAGCCTCATAGCTCTGACAAAAGATCTAAATACATTTTTTTTAACCTTTTTCCCTTTATCCCTAACTCCGCCCTCCTTTGGCACGAGTCTTGGCTCATAACTTAATGAAGACTATCCAACATTTGTTTCATCCGGTGATTGCATCCCTCAGCAAATATTTATCAATACAATTTTAATTTTTTTTTAAATATTTCTTGATGGAATGGTTGGGCAGTATTTTGTTACATAGAAAAATAAAATAAATGACATAAATCAATCCTAAATAAATGTAGATCAAAATTCAAAAGAAAGCATTGTAATTTTGTCACGTGAAGTAATTCATAGAATGTGATTGTACTCTGTGTAAGTTTCGATTTGTGGTCATTTATATTTTGAAATGCACTGACTGGATTGTAAGAATTTCAGAAGACAGAGTCTACCAACTTTGGTCGTGAAGAGAATCGCCAGATTTAGTGGTTCAAGTCCATCAAACCCCTTATTCCTCTCTCCATCAAAATAGGTGCAATCACGTATCAGATGTGGCATAGTTTGTTTCTCCTGACAGAAGTTACCAATGTCACTATTAACTTTCCCAATCTTGTAGAGGTCAGGTTGTTCCCAGTCCCAGTTCTTGCCTGAAAGTATGATGACTCAGCACCTCTACTGAACATTGTAGTTCAGATGGATGAGATTTGTAAATAGACTATAGTACAATCTCGCTGTAGCAATGTGGGGCAAAACTTAAACAAGGCTCCCGATTGGCTACTTCAATTGAATCCTCCAATCGAGAGCCTTGGTTAAGTTTTGCCCCACATTGTAATAGCGAGATTGTACTGTAGTCTATTTTCTGTGTTACATGATTCTTTGTAAATAGTATGAGCTGAGTCATTTTACAAAACTGTCCCTACGGACACGTACTTTCAGCCCTTGATGGACATGTGTATGTAGGAAATACGAAAAGAGAGAACTGACTAGTGCGGGTCCCTCTCTTGAAATAGTACGTGTTTACGGTAGAAAAGGTGTAACTTGTCTGAGGCTGAAATTAATTTCAGTCAATGCGGAGTATCATCCTTGCTGCCTGGTATAGTATAATCTCGCTATAACAATGTGGGGCAAAACTTAACCAAGGGTTCTTATTGGCCAATTCAATTGAATCCTTCAATCGGGAGCCTTGGTTAAGTTTTGCCCCACATTGTTATATCGAGGCTATACTGTATTAACTTGCTGCCTGAAACTTTTAAAGGGGTATCGAGTGTAATCTTATTGTGTGTACACCTCTACAGTCGTCCCTCTCTAACTCGATAGTGGGTCCCGGTATAAGTGTTGAAAATATTCATTGAAATTCAACCATTTACATTTGCAATACTTATCCCTACACGCGAAATGACCTGTAAGGGTAAGTGTTGCAAATATAAAAGTGCAAGTGACAATGAATATGTTCAACACTTATACCGAGACCCACTATCAAGTTAGAGAGGGACGACTGTATGTGATAATGTTTATCCTTGATTCTTCTTGTATATTGATTGGAATGAGAGATAAAATGTATTCAACAAAAATTGTACAATTAGTAATGGCTTAAATTGTGGGTCTCGGTGAGTTAGCACCTCCTTTACCTTCCAGTGGGTGTCCAACCAAAACGGTTTTCGTCTTTGAACGACTTACCAGTCCTCTCCTGGTAATCTACATCCAGCCGTATTATACTAGCAGCTAGGTCAAATTAGAAGATTCGAATCTGATTAGGGAGACAGGTTATTATCGTGGTCTTGTATGTAGTACGAGTAGTTTGAAGTGACCACAGCGCAACTGACGAGACATTATTTTAATACACATACTATTGCTGACGTCATAAATTTATGTGCTAAGGTATTTGCTCCGACGGGATATGTGATAGAGTAGAGCCCCTCATAGCTAATAGTGGGTCCCGGTATAATTACTGAAGAGATTCATAGAAATTTTACCGTGTATATTTGCAATACTTACCCCTTCGTGCAAAATGACCGGTAAGGGTAAGTGTTGCAAATATAAAAGTCCAAGTTACAATGAATCTTTTCAACATTTATACCGGGACCCACTGTTAGCTAAGAGGGGTTTCACTGTATAGTGGAAGTAATTATAGTCCTGGTAGCGCATAGGTCTTGTATATTATTGTACTGAATATCCGGTGTTCGGTTAACAAGTCTTAACTTGAGAGAGAACGTGAATAAATTTGACAATGAAACGCTGCCAAGGGTACGAGTACCCACTTATTTGAAATCGTATCCAAATTTAGATCAAATTAACAATAGAGAGATCTTTATCAAGACCTCCATTCCACTCAGAGTTGATCATTTTAACCAACTTACTGAACCACTCTCTTTTTGGTCTCTGAAAATCTACCGACGAAACATTCGAAAACACCCGCTGATTCAACTATGCGCCGTTTTCTTCTGGGAGCGGCTATTCCTTTTCTGGGACTTGGTCAATCATTCTTAATTCCGCCCGAGATCATTGCTGTTCCAGCAGAGATTTTCGAGAGACTAACTGGGAGTGTTGGATTTATTGCGCCAATCAATAAACAAGCCATACGTATCGAATGTTCAGGATGCCCTGTGGGAGCCAATCCGACAGGCAAGACGGGAGCCCCTCAGAATAGTGAAAGTTTACTTGAGCTCAACTTGACTATACAACAGAACAATATCGATCAATTACTGCTCAATGATGTCCCAATTTATCCGGTCAATGATCCTATTCACTTCTCGCCAAATCCTCTCTCAGCTCCACAACTGGCTCAAAATGAAATGAATGAATGGGAATATATATCAACAGTCGCCCTAGCCGTTTCCACCAGAGTCCAACAGTTTGCAAAAGATATGAGCCAGAACAATTTTGATCTCATCAAAATCGATATCGATATTCTGCAAGTTGGCGACGCAGTTTTGAACAGCATTCCGACGGTGGAGCTCGAATTACTCAAGACAGCAACCGGTAAACTTGAAATTAGGAAAACCGAGATACGCAAGCCTAACCCCCTAACACCGACTGTACTCAAGTTTGACGATTGCTCAACGCTGCTTTGTCGATGGAGAGTCATGCTTAGCGAAGCCTTGAAAAAGGCGAAAGGTGTGACGAAACCATGTAGCTCTCACCATATCTCAGCCTTTCAGCCGCTTAAGAGTCATAGGCCTCAGCAGGCTCACCCCGACATACCAACTACCTCAAAAGAAACTTCTCGGCCATTCCCTCATAGCTTGAGCCTGAAAAATATACTCGGTAGCATTCTGTATCATACGTTATCTCTCGTCCTCTTTGGCGTCTTGCTTAGCGTATCTGCTTGTCTTCTCGGGTGGACTGTGGGTCATGTTCTTATCTTCATGTGGTCTAGAATTTTCCGGCACGATTCCGACGAATATATGAGTGTCCCTCAATCCGATCTGGACGAAAAATCAGATATCTTCAAAGGTGAACGCCAAACGTAAGACGGCCTACCCAAGTTCTACAGAGTGGAAGAAAATTGATAAGTAACCTTCGGGCATCATGAAGGAGCTTTCCGTGCAACTACTAGATAGTACCTTATGTCAGAATGGCCTTTATGCATTACGTTAATTGGGTTGTACATATTAGTTATCGAATGCCTGGTAGTAATTCAATTCACGATTAACTTGAAGTTAAGGACAAAACATCGCTGTTATGCTGATAGTCCTGTAGAGGAATTTCGTTTTTTCCGCTGTACGTCAATACCTGACAACTTTAAGAATCAAATCCATGATTCTCCAACACTCATGCGATCAAATAGAGTTGCTACGTACAGACGATGAATTTTTAAGTTTTCACATATAACAACGCCTTTGTATCCCCGATTGAATCTCTCCATCAATTGGCATGTTCGCGCTCCATTGTCACCTTCACACTAATTATCGTTGCAAGGCTCAACAGCTTCAAGTTCATGTCGTAAATCTAGTGATTTTCATCCGTCATTCAATATGACAGTGAGTGATTTGATTACAAATCAGGGGTCAATCAATTGAGCAACCGGATCAGATGGCGGAGTGGTACACTGTCCTGGCTGTTCTCCCAAGTAGAGTCTGAGTAGACGAGACGCATGTCCCACTTGAAACGGGAGAAAGCTCGTTCGAATCCCGAAAGACCCTCGCACCACATTTCTCGCCTGGTCATGCATATGATAATGATCAGGGTGCACTAGATAGCCGTAAATGGCTGAAATACGTTCCTGCGGCGGACGTAAACGGTTTGAGGGTTGAAAGGGCTGTAAGGCGCCTGACATTGAGATATGTCTTCACATGATATCCGAGTGTGAGTGCCTCTCGCATCATGTACAGTACTATGTCACTGCGATAAAATTCGTCTCCCTGTCAATTAAAAGTGGATCTGATATAGAGTACCAGGGTCACTTAGTTTTTTTTACATGTAGTATTGCGGTCCTCGATATTGTTGCTAAGTAGCGCTAATTGCGTCTGACTAGTAACAATACTTAGGGCTGCAATACTACATGCAAGTAAAACTAAGTGACCCTGATACCCTGTACAACCTGTCCAAACCCATAGTGGGTCCCCTTACAATTATTGAAAAGATTGATTATAAAATTTCACCGTTGATATTTGCAATACTTACCCATGCACCCAAAATGGCATGTAGGGGTAAGTGTTGCAAAAGTATGCGCTAATAAGTCAATATATCTTAGCAATAATTAAACCAGAGACCCATGATGGGTTTTGACAGGTTCTCATGTACAGTCGTCCCTCGCTAACTCGATAGTGGGTCCCGGTGTAAGTGTTGAAAATATTCATTGAAATTCAACCATTTACATTTGCCATACTTACCCCTGCACGAAAAATGCCCTGTAAGGGTAAGTGTTGCAAATATAAAACTCCATGTGACCGTGGATATTTTCAAAACTTATACCGGGACCCGCTATCGAGTTAGAGAGGGACGACTGAAGTTCTATTCCAATTTATTATTCAATCCCTTGACATCACAACTTGAATTATGCAAATTTTAGCTTTAGCTTCAAATTACGGTAGTTGTGCTATGATGCATAAACGCTTGCGACTAACAACTTTACACACGGATATTGTTACAGGTATCAACGCGGCCCAGAGACCTCACACATGACAGATTCTTCGACGCGATTCGTTCCTGCTCAAACCACGGCTGATTATGAGCTTTGGACTTCGCTCTGACCACCATATCGATGTTGATGATTAGTCGAGGTACGAAGATTCGTCATCGCAGAAGTCGTTCCCCACTACGACGGGGATCTACGGACGACCTCTAGACAGCTCGGCTCTCCGGCGTAACCAGAATCACGCAAGGTCCTCTTACTCGTGTTATAGACCGGCTCCCAGTTGGGAAGAGGAAACGACGATAATTAGTCGTCGACCACGGCAGATCGAGCCGCAAAACATACACATTTGACCGTCAGATCGCTCCCGTGGCGACGATTCACGCCCATACGAGCTAGACGTGTGATGGACGCAGGTCAGAACGTCATGTTCTGGCATGACTGTCACGTCGGACGAAATTGGGCTTCAGTAAGACAGGAGAGCATCAGATCCAGAACATGCAGATCCTCGCCATCGCGGGCTTGCACGGATGAAGGAGATTCCAGTTGGAGAGATGCGTGTGCGAAGACGACTCGACACCAATTTGTAGCGGCAGTATGTCTCACTGGACTTTGATCCGCTGAACTTGCTCGACGAGTTGTCGAATTCCAATGACAGTGTGTCTGTGAAATCTTATCGTGCGGCTCATCAGCGTCATGTCTCGCTTGTGCGGGGAATTCGGCGACGTGATATTAATCTTTGGCCGTCCACTTTTGTAACTCAGTATCACATAAAATTGAGTTGACTGACTTGTGTCGAGCGCGAAATATTTTGAACAGGTGAGTAGTAGAGAGTCGCAAATCTTTAAAATCCCAATTATCCTTAGAAATCTAAAGGTCGATCATCTACTTGGTAATTATCAAATGTCGAGTGTTTAGGGATCTGGCGCAAGGATAGACTGTGAGGATAAAAATACTTCTCACGCGTTCTTATCCGACGGAAACATGAGAGTCATGACAGGAAGATAAGGTTGCTAGTTAATGATATTCCCAGGGTCTGATAGCGCAGTGGCACACCGTCCGGGCCATTCTCTCAAGTAGAGTCTAGGGATCTTGGTCACATGCCACAGTTGAGACAGGAGAAAGCGTATTCGAATCTAGTAAGACCTTTGCACCCAAACTTTCGCGGTGGTGTTGTATTTACGGAATGACGAAAGCATACGTAGGTAACCATGAGTTTTTCTCGCTTTCCCCTGTGGTGGGTAGTCACGGAAGAGGCTACATGTCGTCAGGTATTATTCTCATAGTGGTATCTGCTAATAATATCTGCGTATACATGCTCACAACATCCGACGAACTCATTCTACGGAAAATACCTGTGTGAGTCCCCAGGGGCGCCAGGACATATCAATTGAAAAAAAGAACAATGCCAGCTCAACGTTTTCGCGATCCGTATATACCAAAGTTAGCCAAGAAGAGATGCCTTCTGAACGAGATGTTGGCTACAAGTCAGTCGACGTGTTACCAAAGCTATGGTCAACGTCGGTTCCTGTGTTGTCTCGTGGTCTTTCAACTAGAACTACTTTCTCTCTCCTTTTATCGTTGATCTATGATAGCCTATGTCTCTGTTACGGGTTGAATGATCGAGGTAGCACTGAAGCGTTCAGTGTCATGATAAGTCACTTGATAACCAATCCCCGAGGGGCTTTATTGTTGAGACTAACTAAACTAGAGTCTTATATTTACAGAGATAGCTAGAGGTAGTCGAAGTTTCCTCAAATTTTGACCTATAACCGATATTAGACTGGATTTGCCCTATTGTACACCAGCACCAATTGATGCAGCAACAGATTATCAAAATATGCTCTCATTTTCTTACCGGCTTTGTACACGAAAGTAGAAGCTCCTGAACAAGAATATTGATTGTTTTGAATACTAAGCGAGATATCATCAACACTTAGAACATTTTACAGCTTCTGGATCACACATGAGCAGATGAATATGAATAGCGAGAAGACATGTATAATTGAGTTGGGCTATTGATACAGCTTCCAACCTCTAACTGTTCGCAGAATATCTAGATACTGAAAGGAACCACATCTTCTCATCATTAGGTAATTTACATAATGTTGCTCAGGTATGGCTAAATGTAGTTCAAAAATATGGAGATTTAAAATTATCAACTAGCTAATTATTCTATACTATATACCGCGGGAGAGTTTAGTTCCTATCACCCCCCACCCGCGAAAACGAATGCTGTAAGTCTACGTTTCTTTGGGCACAAAACGCAGTATGTTTTACACGCTGAAATGTCTTGGTGAGTCCATCAGCTTTACATTGATCTTAGGGCGTATATTTTAGCTTTACGATCCTGTCCATGATTGTCTCACGAACGGTAGATACTCGCATTAATAATTATCGATTTCATGCTGATATTTTATTTGAAGTTGCTGTGATCATAGCTGATGTATTATCTATTTACGTAATAGTTGCTGTAGAGGCAACATTGAGAATTTCTTCGTATAATAGTCATGTCCATCGTCCAACAACAGCTAGCGATATGAAGGCAGCATAATCTGCCTCGCAGGTGCTAGGTGCAGTAAGTGACTGCTTCTCTGACCACCACGCAATCTAGGAGCCACCCATGAGGAAGAGATTTTCAGTTAAGCCTTTTGAAGAGGTTGCACTTTCCGAGCTACTATCTGAGGAAGCTATGCGAACTGAATCTTTAGACCCAGGATAAAATAGAACAGCTGATTTAGTGCATTGTTGTTGAGACATTTACTAAGTCTATGGATAGCATGCAAACATGCACCCTCAAGTTCCCTCTTGGAACGAAAGACCTCGCAGTCGCTTGAACTAAGATGATACAACCTCGACGCTATGCTGCATGCCGAGAATGATTTATAAAAAATTACTCTTCACGCTGAACACTCATATCAAAGACATGATTTAGTGTGTGATGTGTATCGGGCTGAGAGTCTGAGTGGGAGAGTCACGTTCTTAGAGGGGGTATTCGAATGGCGACAGAGTCTATTTACAGAGAAATAAATCTCTGGACGAGTCATTCTGGCGATCTGTAGGAGTGAGACGGCGATTGAACGGTATCTTCTGGTTTCATTCTCGGTGCATGGGAGAATGACATCACACTCGACGAGATGATCATCATCAGTTGGTGTTGTTGTATCTCTACACATCTGCATTCTTATGTTGTGACGGTTCGAGTCTGGTGAGAATGTGTGAGATATTTTATTGACGAAGTGGCAGAGCTAGTAAATAAATACAGAGCACCAATAACGTCAGAGCAGCTAATCATACTCATGATAATCATGACAGTTGTCCCCTGTTGAACTAATTTACTACTGACCCAGTCGCTAGCCAGATGCTTGAATTTACCTCTTTTGAAATATAAAATATATTTCACGGCAAGATTAAAATAACGAGCTTTTATAAATTTCAATCGCCTCTCGCGCATTCTTTAGTACCTTGTTATCGATCCATTCGTCATGCTCCGGTCCGTATCCTTCCCAAGTGATCCGATATTGAAGGACATCTTTATCAAAATTATTTCAGAAGGTGATTATAGATGTCGATCAAAAAAGGTACAGTTTAGAATTTTTGTAATCAATCGATAATCTACAATAACCAATTCTTAACAGACCACCCTCGCTTAATAGATCATGAACAAGATTGATCAATTAATGGAAAAAAGAATTTACAGACTAGAGTACCACCTAAATTGTCGCATGTTCTAACAACTTTACCTCTTCTCTCGATAACTCATTTGCCTAGAATTTTTTCGATATCTTGTTCCAAAACTTCATCTACTTAAATTGGAGGGTCTGGCCTGGTTTGGCGATTGTAAGGATCAATACCAGGATTGAGAGTTGGTTTAATTCTGCGATAGTTACGACAGGGTGGATTTTCCAATTCTGTAGAATATCTGGCCTATATGCTCGCGTGTCAATTCTTTCGGTGACTCTAAATGGACCAACGAATTGCTGTTATAGTTTTTTTGTAACCATCTTTGTACGAGGTATTATGTACCCTTTGTGTAACCGCAGCATTGCGAAGTCCCCAAAATTAAGGAACAAAGGCATGTGTTTATCAAAATAGTTTTTCTTCGACATAGAAGCAAACGCTATCGCGTCTGCCGCCTCGACTCGATTGGAATTATAGACTATATCTCCTTTGCTTGTTATAGTAATGTCATTTTTTGCCTATGATATTTGAAGAAGATTTTTATTGTTAGAGATCAAGGAATCTTGCGGCTCCTTGGTGGCCGAGAAATGACGGCTAATTTCCGAGATTACAGAATATTTTAAGTAGGCTTTTGTAGTCTCGTAAATCTCCGTAGGCCTGCGTGTAGTGCCGTAGCTATTCGAGGCGGAATTTTGTCGACTGGCAATTGAACGAAATCTAACGGTTCGTTTGCCTTCTTACAGAGGAATGATTCTGTCGGTGTAATGTTTATTATGCTAGATTTTGGAGAATTATTGCGTGCAAGTTGCAAATTTGGGAGTGTAATTGGCCAATCTGTCAGTTGCGGAATTCCTGTAGTAAAATATTTTAAAGCAGCTTGCGCCGTAGCATTCGTTTTTTCTGATGTTCCGTCCGTTTGTGGGTGATACGAAGTTGAAAATAGTAATTTCACATTTTGTTGTTTAAAAATAGATTTCCACAATTGGCTTGCAAATTTAGGGTCTCGATCAGACAAAATAGCCCTTGAAAGGTCCCAAATCATAACTGATAGCCTGATTAGCAAAACTTCGGCCCACTTAAACGCTGTCCATGTTGTAGCTCCTGGTATGAAAGTAACGCATTTTAAAAACTTATCTTTAACAGATAATAAACAATTTTTTCCATACTTTGTAGTCGGGAAAGCTAAGATAGAATCGATTCCTATCGTATCGTGTATTGTAGATGGAGATTCAATCAGCTGCAGATAGCCGTTGGGCTTATGCCTTTATCTTCTGTTTTTAATACAATCGGAGCAAAATCAAATATAATCAATGACTTTTTTTGATAAATATTTTATGAAGAGAGCTTGAGTAATACGATAGGGTGTTTCTTTAGAGCCTGGATGCCCCACATAATCATATGTCATTTTCAAAACTACCTTGAGGATTGCCTGATCTTCTGGAACTCAGAGTCTTCTTATTTTGGTCTCCTTGTCGACGTGATAGATTAGATTATTTCATAATTCGAATGGGAGACTGGATTCATTATCACCCAAGAAGTCATTCTTCTGAAGCATTTGTAATATTTTCGCCCGATGATTATGTTTGATATATATTAGATTGATTTAAGTTTTCAGTTTTTCGGATATCTGTGCGGTTGTAGTAAGAAATGCACGGGCGTCAAGATCCCAGGAAGCCGAAATTCTAACATTAATAGCACTGTGGAGGGCATCGAAAGTATCAAGTTCCGAGTGACTTGGATCCTGAGTTCCATGGTTTATAAGCTCTTTTTTTACTTAAAGCCAAGATGGACAATCAGGTATAATAATCTCATTCCCGCTTTGTGTCGAACATCTAGCTTGAGCCTCTGCAAATATTCTGGCGCTCGAACCAATCTGAGGGTTGACTTTTCTATTCATGAAGTTGTTAATAATAGAAGATGGAAAAGCAACCTGTTAGGGTTTCTATCACTTAAATTACGGAAGACGTCGGGGGAGAAAGAAGAGTCTGTAATCGTGAAATGGGAGTTTGTTGTTTATTTCCCAGCAGACACAGAGTGTAATACATAAACTATAATTATACAAACAGGGATAAGCAGAAGAGTTTTCACATTTGTCATGGTCCAAGCGTCACCTTGTTCCAGCAGACTAAACTCATACTTATCACGTGTATCCATGAATCTCTACCAAATACTGTAAACTAGGAACACTCATTTCAACAGAGGTGTGCAGGGACGTTTGTGATGCGATGCCTCTAGTTGCTGCGTGATCTGTGTAGAGAATTACTGGGCTCTTGGTAGCTTGGATCATATGTCTGACCTTCCTAACATTCCATACTAAGCATACTGCTTCGAGCTCTGTTGACCAGTAGTTTTTCTTAGCAAGTGTAGCTGCTCTGCTGAGAAATAATATAAGCTGCATTTTTTTCTGTGATAGAGACTTCGCAGACTTAACGATAGCGATGTTTTCACTGGTATGATAGATTACTCTGCCGAGGCCTAATCATTTTGAGGCATTTATATTGATGTTCGGCTGTTGATCTGGAGTAAAATGAGCCAATAACGAAGGAGTTTTAAATAATAGTTCTAATAGCTCAAAAGCTTTGAGATCTGCAGGTGATGGTTGTTGGAGTAGAGTCTTTTCAGATATTCTCTGCCTGCGAAGTCACTTTTGATTTAGCTTTTTGGTTGGGAATGTCTTGCGGACCTGCAATGGTTTAATTATTGCAGAGTAATATGGAATAAAGTGGCGTAAATAGCAAGTTAAGCCGAGAAACGTCCCAAAGATTGAAAACTTTCTGAGAAGACAAAGGACGAGAAAGCTTTTAGCTCATCTTCAGCGGTTGCCATGCCTACAGCATCTACTCTCTGACCAAGAAGTGCGACCAAGGGATATGCAATAAACGACTTTGTTGGCGAGAGTGTAGTATTATGCGAATTGAGTATAGAAAATATCTCGTGTAGATGAAATAAATATTCTTGTGCAGACTTTGAAAAAACAATATCATCAATATAGGCTCTAGCAAAAGTATGTCATTTTCGAATTAGAATATCAATACGACGTTGGACGTACGCAGGATTATTTCGAGATCCCATGATTGGCACCTTGAACGTTTCCTGGCCTCAGTGGAAAAAGACTGTTAATCAATGCCGGTGTTCTTTAGTTATCCACCATTGGTAGAAAATTGAAGCGCAATCAATCGTTGAGATAAAGCTACAGCCCCGTGTTGCAGAAATTATCTCCGACTGTAAGGGAATTGGGTAGGCGTCTGGTAATGCGATTTTATTTAACGCACGAATATTAAAAACTACGCGTTTCTTGGATCCTCGTGAGGTATCCTTCAAAATAACAAAACATGGATAGGTAAAAGGTGTGTGTTCTTCTGTCCACTCCATACGACCTTGAATGTATAGTTTATCTAATGTCGTACCAATAAATTTGTGGTCCCTACTATCGACGAGATAGACTTTTGCGACATCTGGTTTATATTTTTCTTCTTAGTTTTCCATAAGAGGAATTTCCATACCTTTCTCGATACTAGTTATATCTCCAGCATCTTTCCATAAGTTAGGAAATTTTGTGATGATGCTTTTGAATTTATTTAACAAATCTGAGTTACGATTCCAAATAGCAACGCCTGTTGGCAATACGACTTCAGTGAGATTAGAGTCAGAATTAATAGGGACCTGTTTTATGTGATCGAAATCATGAATAGCACTAGTATTATATGTATATGCTAGAGTGGTAATCTGGCTGAACTTTTTCCACCCACGTTTTGGGATACGAGCAGCAAAGCCTTCTGACTCGAGCTCTGCCAGGAAACCCCCATTGTAATCAAATTCCGTAATCAATCCAAGCTTGGTATCTTTTTTGATTTGGACTAGACGAGATATCGGGTAATGAACTTGTATTTTACTTGTTTGATAGTCGATAATATGTGAATAAGCCGCGGCATAATGAGTGGCATAGGGTTCAAATAGAAAGTCTCAATTTTCAGGTAAGTTTTTGAGGGGTTGAAACGGGAATCTGGCGTACTGGCCTGGAACGAAATCAATATTCTGTGCTGATTTTACGACCCATAGATTTTTGGGGCATTTTGAGTGAGTAGAGATTGGGATAGTGATGTCATCATAGGAGACTGTTTTGTCTATACCTGACCTAAGATTCATGATGTTACCTTGGGGTGATGATACATCGATTCCAGTTAGTATATTTGCTGTAAAGTTTTTAACTAAATGAAATTCTGCTTCAATTGCCGCTATTTTTGTATTGCTCGGCAAAAATATTATTAGGCGGGCGTATTTATCACAGTTGAGGATAGTCCTTTCGATTCCTGACACTGTTATTTCCTTTGGTAATACAATAAAATTTGCTTTCGGAGACTGTTGGCGAGGGAATTTTTCATCTATCAACAATATTGTACATCCCGTATCAAGAAATATCTTGCAGCAAGCCTTTTTCTGTAAGCTTAGCCTTTATTGTCGCATACTTATAGCCGCAAGACGCAAAGTCTGAGGGGCCTGACGTCTGGAATTTTGATCTAATTATTTCTGTTAGTTCGGTGATGTATGACTTGCGAGTTTCTGTATAAAGCTCTGGGGACTGGTATTTTAGAGAACATTCCTTCCAGTGAGTATGAAAGGCATTATTTGATTTAAATTGTTGCTTGCACTTCCTACAGGTGGTTGGCTTTCCATGACTTAGATTATTTACGTGGGAAGGTGTATTGATATGATTATTACTGACATCTTCATCATATTGACCGTCATATTCTTCGACATATTGCACACTAAGAAATCTCAGTTCTTCAAATTCGGCCTGATCTTGGTGGTTCGATTTCACCATATTCTGTTGTTCCTCTTATTCTATTATCTCCTCTGAATACTCGTTGTAAGCTTTTGGATTTTGGCGATGAATTGTTAATCCTGAGCCTTTGTAGGAAATTTTTTGTAACACACATCATTGTTGTATCCGCAGAAGTTTCTATTTGGGAACTGACGTGGATTTCCCTGTGATTGAAAGTTTTTAGTTGATTGAAATTTCCTCTCTGAAATTCTCAAGTTTGGCTTGTTAGGTCCTCCCATCTGCCGCGTAAAAATTTCCGGGAATTTTCGATGGTACTCAAATCCAGAAAAGCTGTGATCCGCAGACTTTGATTAATAGCGTTGGGAATAGGAATTTTTGGCATGTAGATATCAGTCCAAATATCAAAGGCATCTCTTATTTGTTCCATGAAATCATCTAATCGGGTACTTGCTGTTGGTCTAATAAGATTTCTTCTAAGAGCTCCGTCAACATGTTCATAGATTAGGCATAACTGTGCCAGAGTATTTGGAGCAATTCCACTATTACGTCCGTGTAGGATAATATTTGAAACACATGTCGCTGGAAATTTTCCCTCTCTAACTTCTTGCACAGTATACATTGATGTTTCTAGAGCAATCAGCGCTTCGCCAGGTGACTCGCTGAGCCTTTTCTCGAGAATTAAGCATCAGTCCTCAATTTTGCTGTGCCTAAGACTATTACGAGTGGTATTAAATATTTCTTCTTTATACCACTGATTGGTTTCACACAAAAGACACGCGTCAAGATTTTTAGCAATAGCATTATTGTTACCTCTTTTGACACGTAGACGATTTGTGAACGAAAACACATTGTGATAAATATTATGCGTGTCTCTTATTTCAATTGTAGGTTGACTGGTATTAGGATTGAAGTAACCAGCTTCCTTGGGCCAAAAGCCAGGATTATTATACTCAGTAGATTTCTATTGGCGAAGGTTTGGGTTTAAATTCCATTTTGATACGGAAAAAAAACTCATCTTCATCATGATTTCTCTCAAAAGAATCTCCCACCTGGCTCTTAGATTTATGAGATTACTTACGCGATGAGTCTTTGATATCTTGTTGCATGAGATGGAAATTTTTAAGAGCTTCAGAAACTTCTTTGGCCACCATCTTGGAAATTTGTGTTGTCTGACTTTCGTCGAAGGAGATATTTCCTTCCGACGACTTATCTGCCATTATTTGAACTTCTCATGTCTCGGCTATGGATAAAATATTTTCTAGAATATAGTACTCTCTGGGTTTTTTGATTAGGCTCAAAAAATGAGGGTAATAATTTTGAGGCATCCAATCCTTTGAGTTCTAGATTGTTTGTTTCCTGATGAGGCTTTGAGGTAATTGAATCAAAATGTATGAGCTGGGATTTGGGAGACAAGTACGATGAGCTAGGTGATATAAGCTTTGCAAGAAGTGTTGGAAGGTATATGATTAGATATTGGACTTCTTTAACAGCTCTAGCATAGCTATTTTTATATCTTAAAGTCATTATAGGACTTTTGAGTTGATTAATGAGAAATAACTCTACAACCCAATAGAGACTTTCCCATTGATTTTCTGAAAGATGGTTTTCGAATTTTGGTCTCTCTGTCTTTCACAGACAGATTTCATGTGCGATTCGAATAAATTTTTTAGTGGTTTGATTTTCTGAACCAGTCATGAGAATATGGTGACTTATTTAGATAAATTTTATGCCTCAATGCTGGTGGATACTATCCTGTTACTGGTACTTTTTCGCTGGTGGACAATTTTCAATCTAGATGAACTAGATAACGCTACCAATTGTTATGGTTCGAGTCTGGCGAGAATGTGTGAGATACTTTATTTACTAAGTGGCGGAGCTAGTAAATATATGTAGAGTGATGGTGACGCAAGAGCAAATAATCATACTTAGGATAATCATAACGCATATCTTCACGTAGCGCTTCTATCTTATCCAGCTGATCAAATCGTCTACCGTCTGGCTGTTAAAATTAAATTTTTCTATTATCCTATTTCGGCGCCTGAAGGCCCACGTAGGTATTTTTCGGAAGATACGTATTCTTTGTTATAGAACGACTCATTTTGACGTTTGGAACACTCATACTCAGATTTCATTTGCAGATACCACTACGAGAATAACGCCTTACGACATGTACCCTCTTCCGTGAATACCCACCACAGGGAAAAGCGAGAAAAACCTGTGGCTATCTGAGCATGCTTTCGTCATTCTACGAATACAGTATCACCGCGAGAGAAGTGGTGTGAGGGTCTTGCTGGATTCGAACCAGCTTTCTCCTGTCTCAAGTGGGGCATGTGTCCAAGCTACCCAGACTCTACTTGGGAGAACGGCCTGGACGGTGTACCACTGCACCATCCGACCCCCGTCTGGCTGTTGGCGAACAATTATTTTGAGGAATTTTGCCATATTTCTTGGATATTTAATTTAAAATGCTTTTGATGGAATTTTGGTGGTTTCATCAATTTGCGTTTTTAATGTTACGGGATAACCCCGCGAGACTAGTACACAAAGATAGTAGTTGCGAGGCTGAGGATAGTAATACCGGCGAGGCTGATATTACACATTGCCAAGGCTAATTGCCGTGAGGCTGACCTGACGAAACCCGCGAGGCTGGATGTTCTCCTGGTGGAGATTCATATCACATTCCTGAGGTTGTTATTCGAAGGAATGCAGAGTTACGAGCAGGCTTGGGTGTTATGCCGAGCTTCGGTGAACGTGCTCGTTCCGGCAGCAGGAGCTTAGACGGAGCGGTACACGGCAGAGTTCGCTGGGGTCACGGAAGAGCCGATGCGGCTGCAGTCGGGCTGGAGTGTTTGGATAAGTTAAGCGATGTTCGGCACACAAAGAATATCTGTGTTTGCTGCATTTGATCTGGTCACACACAGACATATTCTTGGTATAAATAGGCTGAAGTCTGCCACATTGTAAATATTTTGATCATCATTTTCTTATCATCTTTTAATTCAATCTTACATTCCTGCCATACGCGCAATTGCCTGCTCTACTCAAGCATCTGAATCCTTTTAGTAACTCTGCGCAATTGTACGTACCCCATCATATACCTAGTAAAACAGGTTATGAGCCCGGCGCTGTACCACGCATAGAAGCATTACTAATAGTAAATAGATTGCTCCAGGTTCCACACCACCATGTTCCAATCCATGCACCGCGACACCTCCAAGGTTGTTCTCTCTCAAGGCGTTCCACTTGCAAAGTGGAAAAGTTGTCTCCAGGCGAAATTAGCCAAGAATAATGTCATAGGACATGTATTCCATAATTTCCCTGGCATCCGCCCAATCCTTCGACCCGCCGACACCACTGCGGAAATGAGCCCTGAAGATCCGGGTTTCTCGACCGCACTTGACGAACATCTCAGGGCTCTAGAGATATGGACTCTTGGAGAAATTTCTGCAAAGAACATAATCATCAGCAGACTCGATGCCTCGATGTGTCCTAGATCATATGATCAGATGACGGCTCTCGAGTTATACAATAGCATCGCCGACACCCGAAAGGAAACAGCCACCGCACAATACGCGCGCGCATTGGAAACGTTCCTGAGGACAAGGTTTGTTAACACTGCAGATGACTATATTAATCGTTTCCAGGTACATCTTCAGTCTCTCAACGAGGCTGCCGAATCTCTACATGCAGCCACCGGGACTGAGTACCATGTGACCAAGGGCCAAGCCGCTGCCGTCTTTGTTCTCGGCACCAAGCATGTGCCATGGTTAGGTACATGGCGAGATCTAAGGGCATGTAACGACAATAATTCTTACACGTCTTTGGAAACTATGATGTCGACTCTTAGGGTTGTTGATGGTCATAGGACCACCACAGCTGCCGAAACTAACCACGCTATGGCAGCCCAAGGCTCAAATGTAGCCAATGACCCTGACGCCGAATGCAAGAGATGTAAGCATAGACACCTCAATAGAGAGTGTTTTAAACAACATCCCGAATTGGCTGTCGGACCAGTTGGTGAGCGATATTTAGCTCGGAAAGCTATTGGCAAAGGCAAAGGGAAGGGGAAGTCTAACGTTATCTCTGTCGCCAATCCCTGTATTGATAGTGATAGTGAGTCTGAGGACGGAGTAGCAGTAGCTGCCTCCGCATCTTCCTCATCCAATACACGCTTTGCTATCTATGATACCGGTGCATCGCACCACTTTGTCCCATGTGAATCCATGTTCCGTGACATATTTACCAGGCATAAGCCCATCAAGTTTGACCAAGCAGTAGGAAAAACATCACTCACAAGACAAGGAACCGCACGCATCGTCATTGGTAGTACTACCCTTGATCTCCATGACTGTTTATATTCCCCCAATTCCTCCTGTATAATCATATCGGCCGGAAGACTCCAAAGATTGGGCTCTATAACGCCTGACGATAATATGACAACACTCGCAAGAAGAACTCCACAAGGCCAGTGTATACCAATAGCCAGATTAATTAGGAAGAATGATGTGTATTATATCCACTCCTGCCTAGTCATCATGATCAACCACTTATAGCAGCCCCAGGAGTGGCCAGAGTCTCCAACACTTCCAGTGCACAGAGATGGCATCAGAGATTAGGTCACACCGGGCAGAAGATTCTAAAGAAAACAGCACAATGCTCTAAAGGCATGGAAGGATTAAACGCAAGTGAATTATCTACTTGTGAGACCTGTCACCTCAGCAAAGCACAACGGTATGTCTCACGAGAACCGAGGCCTACACCATTTGATCCCCTTGATGAGGTCTTCATTGACACTGTTGGAAAACTAACCACGGCATGTAATGGGCAACAGTACGCTGTTATCATTACCGACGCAAAATCACGTATGAGATGGGCCATTTCCACGTGCACCAAAGACCAAATTGCACCCCAGTTAGTAAAATGGGTCGAGCATCAACATCATCAGTACGGCAAAAGAGTCCGCAATATTTTTAGAGACGGGGGCTCCGAATTCTTCCGCATAAAATCCTACTGTGAACAACACGGGATTAGGACAGACGTCTCCGCACCTTATACGCCTGAACAAAACGGGACATCTGAAGCATCCAACAAGGTCATTCTGAGAAGAGCAAGATCTATGCTCATAGATGCACGAATGCCTGCATGTTACTGGCCGTGGGCGGTCGAACACGCATGCTTCATCACTAATCGTCTATATTGCCTCCGCACAAAATCGGTGCCGTTAATAGACTTTCTCAAAGGTTTGAAGCAGCCTCACTCAGACCAAATTGATTTTACCAACCTTCCACGCTTTGGTTGTCGTGCATATAAACTCATTGACCCTAAACCAGGCAAATTCGAGCCAAGGGCAGAAATGGGCTGGTTTGTAGGATTTCAAAAGAATACTAACAAAAAACTTTCTCATCTATCACCCCCATTGGACACCAGCGCAAGGGTGGAAATGGTCTGAAAGCATCACCCCTCACGCATCCTTTAACGAAGACACAGTTTTTGGCGATGAACTAAACTCTATAGAACGCCAGCATACTACCAGCTACTGGGCAAATCTCAGTTCCATCTTCTCGGAGCCACCATCGACCCAGCTGCCATATCCATCGCATGACCATACGAGCAACAACACACCATCACGGCCTCAACCCACTTCACAACCATCGGCACCCCATCAATTCACTGCAGAAAATCAGAGGGAGCATCCGCCGTCTACACCTCACCACCCCACAGTCACCATGGAATCTGTAGAGTCATATGACTCACATGACTCACATCCACCAAACTCTATCATCAACCATCAATCAGATTCACACGATATTCATACTGTCCCCAATTCGCCAGAATCTGATAATTTTCCTTCGCATTCAACAGATCTGCAAGTCGTTTCAAGGCCAAGCCACCAACTTGCGGATCAGAGGGAGATACCCGCTGCGGAAATTTCGGACGATGAAGCAGAATCGACTGAGCAGGATGAACATCTTGACCACGTCATGACTGGATGGGATCCAGTACAACCAGTGGCCGGTACCAAGCGTCCTCACTGATCAGAAGACGGCATTACTAGGTCACAACGCGGTAGAGCAGTCAAGCGTGTTGACTATTATCGACTACACCATGGCATGACTGCACAAGCATCAACTGACCCACAAACATGGGACGAAGCAATGTCCAGCCCAGAAGCCCCACATTGGAAAAGAGCAGCTGAAGAAGAATTCCAATCTCTGAAGCAGAAGGGAGCCATACGGATAATCCCACACTCGCAACTACCCAAAGGCCGCAAGCCCATGAAATGCAAGTGGGTATTTAAAAAGAAGTTTCTCGCAAACGGCGACATAGAAAAATATAAGGCTCGCTGCACAGCTAAGGGCTTTACTCAGCGACAAGGCATTGACTACCATGAAACCTTCGCACTCACACCTAGACCTGAAACAGGACGAATCATTCTCGTTCTTGCACACCAACTAGGCTGGCACAGAAAACAAGGTGACGTACCAACTGCATTTCTTAACCCTGACCTTAAAATAGACTTGTTTATGGAACTTCCAAAAGGATACGAGAAAGATGGCTATGTCATCCGACTCTGCAAAGGCCTTTATGGACTCAAGCAAGCAGCGGCTTTATGGTATGATGATGCTAAGTCAACACTTGCCCAGCTGGGTTTATTTCCCACCACATCTGACATTTGTCTCTACACTAACAGTGAAAAGGATCTTTTTGTACTGATGCATGTTGACGACTTTCAAGTGGTGAGTCCACATCAGTCAAAAATAGACCAACTAATGAGTGCATTATATCGTAAATATAACCTCAAGACTGTCAGCACTGATCTGTTCCTTGGCATAGAGATCAGCCACCCATCAAATACGGTTCTGAAGCTCTCTCAAGGACAATACGCACGCACTCTTCTCAACAGACACGGTCTCTCAGACTGCAAGTCAGCAAACACGCCATTGGAACACATGATGGAACCAAACAACGTGACGTGCCTTCCGCATGAAAAGACAGAGTACAACTCATGCATTGGAGGACTACAGTATCTCTCAAACAACACGAGACCAGACATTGCATTCGCGGTAAACCATCTCGCAAGATTCCTGGTCAACCCATCGAACGAACACATGCAAGCCGCACGTCAAGTACTCCGGTATATTGCGAAGGACCCTGACCAAGGTATAGAATTCACTCGAAACAACCATCAAGCAACTCTCGAAGCATATTCGGACGCAGACTTTGCAGCCGACCCATCAACCAGCCGATCGACATCTGGAATGCTAATCAGATTATCATCAGGTCCTATCAGCTGGAAATCACATCTGCAACGGGAGGTGGTCCTGTCCACCACTGAGGCAGAATACTTGGCAGCTACTGAAACCTGCCGCCAGCTCCAATGGGTCAAGTCACTCATTCAAGAACTAGGTATCACTAACCGCATTAATGGGGCAGCATGTACCAACCTTCACGTCGACAACCAATCAGCAATCTCACTGATCAAAAACCATGACAATCATAAGCGGTCTAAGCATATAGCGCTCAGGAACTCCTACTGCCGCGAGCAGCATCAAAATGGGAAGATAACTGTCACCTTTGTCCCATCAAATCTTCAGCTTGCTGACGCACTGACAAAGGTCAAGTCACCTGTGGAAATTCACTGAGAAGCTGAGAAATAGTCGTTACCGACAGAGGGAGTGTTATGCCGAGCTTCGGTGAACGTGCTCGTTCCGGCAGCAGGAGCTTAGACGGAGCGGTACACGGCAGAGTTCGCTGGGGTCACGGAAGAGCCGATGCGGCTGCAGTCGGGCTGGAGTGTTTGGATAAGTTAAGCGATGTTCGGCACACAAAGAATATCTGTGTTTGCTGCATTTGATCTGGTCACACACAGACATATTCTTGGTATAAATAGGCTGAAGTCTGCCACATTGTAAATATTTTGATCATCATTTTCTTATCATCTTTTAATTCAATCTTACATTCCTGCCATACGCGCAATTGCCTGCTCTACTCAAGCATCTGAATCCTTTTAGTAACTCTGCGCAATTGTACGTACCCCATCATATACCTAGTAAAACATTGGGGCAAGACAACGAACATATAGATATACAAGAACATAGATTCTTCTTAAAGTTCTTTCGGTAGATTAGAATAATTAACTGATTTTACCTTTGGACTTGCTCTGGTGTTTACCACCATCAATTGATCCCGCAACATTTAGTTTAGCTAAAAATCATTAAGTCGTCCACACACGTGGTGAAAGTCGTATAATTTTGCTGGAAAAAATTGCCATCAGAATTTAAAGATTGAAGGCCTACAATATGTAAGACCTTTCTTAACTTTTGTTCCCAACGCCTTGAAGTTGTTTCAGTCCATAGTAGACTTTATTGAGTCTGCACACAAGATTCCTCAGGTTTTCTCTTCCGTGAGGCTGTTTGATGTATGTAAAATTATCAAGGTCAGCGTGAAGAAAAGCAGCAGTGATTTCGACGTGGTTAATATGTAAATTTTCCAAAGCGACAAGTTCGAGCAACATTTGCATAGTGGTTGACGGAAGAACATCAGCAAATGTGTCATCCACATGAGGTTCAGAGAAACCTCATGTGCCCTATCCAACTTTTATCTATCTATCTGATCTCTCTTGTAAGAGCCAGATATTAGTGATTAATTTATCTGTGGCTTCTATTCCAGGAAGTTTTTTCTAAATTATTTTGGCGTATGCAGCCTGAGGCTATAACGCGAATGATGATACAGAATGACTCAGTTTGACGTTTGGAAGACTCATACTATTATGATTTTAATGAAGATATGTCGAGCCTCGTGGATCAGGGAATATTAGATTGGCTCTCGGGAGTAATCGGTGCATGATTTTTGGAATTGGTTTCGGGAGCGTCGGCTTATGGGAATGGAGATGAGTTTTTTGAAATATCTTGTAATTATTGATGGTCTGTAATTGTTTATTTATCGGAGTCAGCGCACCTTCGTATTTAAGGAGACGAGAAGGACACTGTGTATCTTCAGCTTTGCAATTTGTATTCTTTCAACATATCTATCAAATAGTGGTTTTATCCATGACTTCCTCTGTCGGTCTCGTCCACAGCTCTTCAAAACTTCATCTTTAGCTTATCATATCCCCTATCTAAAACTTATCTTTTATTCTGCCCTTTCGATCGGTCGCTCGCCTATCTCCCCTCGAAGACGGCGATTTAATCTCCCTTCCGAGTCTCGCCTTAACGCATACTCAGATTTGACTTGCAGATACAACTACGAGAATAATGCCTTACGGCATTTACCCTCTGTCACGGGCTAACCAATCGTCGAGCTTAGGGGGAAACCTAAGCGAGTACGAACAGGATAACTTGAGGGCATCGGACTTAACAGAGGGTAGCGGAGTGCGCGAAGAGAGATGTGCAGATAAATATATGAGGATATAAAGATAAAATGTATATGAGCAATGCTAGGCTCTCAGATAGATTATACAACCAAACCAATCAAAATATATGATAAGAAGCAGAATAAAGCTGGGACTGTCCAGATCGCGGTGCCCTTTCTCTAAGGCATACGTCTCCCACATGTACATATCCAGTCATGAACATCTACCTCATATTCTCTCCTCTCCTAACTCTTTTCCTTGATCGTCACTTTGACTCCCATCACGATCCGTTTCCATTCTAAACGCTTCCCTCACGCTGCGAATCATGGCCGATAGACGAATTAATCATTGTGGTATGGCCTTCTCATAGATTTCTCATAGCTTGAAACCTGTGCGGAATCACCGCGTGCCTGACTGCAACATCAAGATCTCCATATTCGTCGCATGTCCAAAAAAATCGGTTGCAACAGTTCTGATGCATTATTCTTGTATCATTCTTTGTCTCCTTGAGACAATTGTTCTCTAGTTATAGGTTCTGACACAAGCGCTGCACTACAATACTTTGAAACACCTAAGGTGGTGATCAACAATCCTTAGTGTATCGCTTAGCACAGATAATTTACTACTCCCGGCATAACCAAAAGAGCGACCACGTAATTCCATACAGGTGAAGGAGTTAGAATGTTAAGTCTTAAATTCATGGCTTATATTGCCTGCCCTTTTTTTTTAAATTTCTTTGAACTCAACGCTATCGTTCCCTCAATTTCGACAATCCTATGGTAACTTAAATGATGCGTTTCCGAGCCGAATACTTTGGAATACGGGCAATGATTCTTCTTCTCTCGTCACGAGATACTCCTCTCTCAACCTAGATTTCTTCATGGATCTCCGTGATAATGTCTTGGTATGGGGGCGCCGTTAATCTGTCGTAACTTATAGGACCTGCCTATATCACCACCACAACCAACAATTACAAGAAGGCCATGCCATGCTGGTCTTAATTTCCTCCCAGATTGTTGATGATCGAATAACATGACTAAATCACCAGGCGAAAAAGTTTCTGACTCTCTAATACCTAGGTTATATTTTTCTGCTGCGATGTCTTTGTGCCAATTTGAACGCTCTAGAGCCCTTTCTTGTATCTGCGCTCTTCTTTGTATGAAGTCAATGAAATAGTTTCCATGCTCTTCATCTTCAGGCAACACCATTTGTATGTCCGTTCTCGTCCGCAGCTAAACTTTCTCTCTTTTCCACAGGGTAACTTACTTCGAACGAACCCACTGGATCAAAGCCTAATAGGATTTCTGATGTTGAGTATGACAAGTATGAAATTTCTCTTTCGTTCATCTCCATGGCTGCTTCTGGAACTCTCTAAGCCCATTCCTAGGGTCCATATATCAGCCTACTGGTACAACAAATCTGTCAAATATCTTCTTTCTAAAAAAGTTTATCACAGTTTGAGAATCATTCTTCTCTACTGCTTCCGCCCACACGTATCTAGAGAAGTAATCAACCGCGATTAAGATCCATCTCTAACATTTTCAAATTTCGGAAACGGTCCAATGAAGTCTATACCCAGCAGCTCTATCAGCTCACTTACTGCGACTCTGGCACTTGTCTAGAATCTTTTGGCCTACCAAACTTGTTGCAATTCAAATAACCTTTTATGTAGTCTGTCACGTCAATCGCCATTTCTGGCCAATAAAAATTTTTCAACTTCCGTAAAGTAATGACTTGAGAGAAATTTTCACCTTCGTCATGTGCCATGAATAAAATTTGAGCCGATTTGTCATAAGTGGTATGTAAATAGCGTGGGGAAGGAGAGGGAACAAGAGGTAGAAATCAGGCTGAAGGTTGCCAACCTACATGATACACGAAATAGATGCATCACCACTCGACTAAAAGGTCAGACCAGAATCGTAGAACACTATTAGTCGGCAACCTCCAAATATAGATCATACAGTAGAGGCATTCCTGACACCCCTCTTTTTTGTTCCCCTCACATTAATGCAAAGTCTACCCGACCCTGATATTGTATAGTTTATGCCTTTCGTATAAGTACAGCCCGCTGCACTCTGATAATGCATTCTCCTGGAAAGAATCCGTTTACCAAAATTCTAGAGATTTCGTAGTACCATTCGGAGCTAAGATATTTATCATGTATTTTTGTCATCTGCATCTCTCCCAAGTTATTTATTAAACTAATATCAGTGTTCTCAGACATTCTATATTTTTTACTTTTTCACATGAATAGTTCCTCTGACATTCGCTCCTTGAGTCTTTATTTTTTTATTTTTTTAAAAATCATATTGTATTCAGCCATTTAGCTATGACAAGAGATTTAAATACATAAAAAGAAAATCATCTTCCTAACACCCTTAACTCCCCTTGGCACCAGTCTATAAGCTTATAACTTAGGGTTAGACTATCTAACATTACTACTAATTCCAAATAAACCCTAAATACACGCTGAATCCCTGAAGTTGTGATTTTTATTTCCATTTTATTTTTCCTTAAATTTAGCTTGTCATTTGTTGTCCTTTGGTTTCAAAGTTTATCTATTATATAATTGTAGCCTCTTGACCTACAATTTTCATTAGTTGTATGCATTTAGAATTCTCTAAGTATCTTAACAGTTTTTCTCTCCCAACTTTGGTTTTGAAAATAATTTGCAGGTTTCTGGGCTCCAGGCCTTCAAATTCCTTATCCCTCTCTGATGAGAATTGTGGACAGTGCAGGAGCAGATGCTCCATTGTCTGCTTCTCCCTCTTACAGAAGTTGTAAATGTTACTATCTACTTTTCTTATCAGATATAGGTGAGCCAGGGTGTTACCCATCCCTGTTCTTGCCTGAAAAAAGAAGGTCTGGGTCTGTCTGCTAGATTTTGTTAGATTAATTACCTTAGTATTGAAGCTTGGTATAGAAATCCTTGCAGAAGTTCTATAAAACTTTCCAAGACCAATGGCTTTCCTGCCCTCTTCTTCCCTAAGTACTTGCTTAGTTCAGTCAGAGTCCTAGGCTTGTAAAATGTTTTTTCTTATTCCTTCCACTAGGAAGGAATAAGAGGTATATTGATGCTTTTCCATAGCAGGTTGATCCAGGCTTTTTCTTGCCAGATTATCAGCAAGTTAATTGCCCTCAATCCCTTGATGACCTGGACACCAATGGATCTTGACATCTATTTTACTACTTAGGGATCTAACCTTAAAGGAAGAAAAATTGTTAGATTTAGAGATTCTTAAAATAGCAGCTTGACTATCAGAAAATATATAACAACATGCATTTTTTTCGGTTTGATTAATAAATAATAAAGCTTTGAATATAGCATAACTCTCTGCATCAGCTATGCCAATCCTGTCTCCAAGATTGTAAGATAGTGACTTGAGCTCTCTTGTATAAGGAAAATATATTGTTATACCAATGCCACAACCCTTATCCTTGACTAGGGAGCCATCTGTGTAAACAATGAAATGTGAGGGAGGAATTGACTCCAGAAACTCCAGATGTCCTTCCTTTGCCTTTGACTTGTTTGATTTAGAAATTGGGATTGATAAATTGTCTTCCCTCCATGGTGGAGACCACTTGGCATTGACTATCTCTAGTTTTACATGTTTTGTTAATGGCTTTAGTAATAATGCAATTCTCAGTAGCTGCCCACTAGGCTTCTCATCTAAGAATGCAAACATGCCAAGATCAACAGTTTCAGAAGGAAAGTCAAGCTCATCTTGCAGCTTGTTTGATAAGGCTCGATAAATAGGATGATTAACTTGGAGTTTAAGTATTCTAAGTGCATAAAAAGATGACTGTTTGAAGTGCCTGACCCTTGTAGGAAGCAGTGCAGCTTCAACCTCCAAAGCTTTGACAGGACTACTTCTATAGGCACCTGTCATAATATGCAGAGCATGTTTTTGTAGCTTGTCACACATCTTGGATAGCTTCTCTGTACCATATCTGTTACACAACAGCACTGAGCCATAGTCTAACACAGGCATGATACAAGTGAGATATAACTGTCTTAATGCATTAAAGCCAAGGCCCTTGGTTTTTGATGAAATTTGGAGGAGTCTCTGCATGGCCCCTTGGGCTAGATGCATCCTTTTCTCTACATGAATTTGAAATGACAGTCTATGTTGAAGCCAGATACCTAGCCACTTGACTGAAGTGCTAGGCTTTAGGGAAAAATTGTCTAGCTGTAATGAATCTGTGTAGGGTATCTTCTTCTTGCTGGAGTGTACAAGTTCAGACTTGGACTTTTCAAAAACAATAGATAAAGAATCTGCCTTAGAGAAGAGTGCTTGCAGGTTTTCTTTGAGGGCAATTATATTTTTTTAACAGATTTAGATGTCACAGAAATACAAATATCATCAACATAAGAGACTTCCAGAAATGAAGGCTTGGGGCATGATGAAAATAATTCACTACTTGAAAGTAAAAATAATAAAGGAGAAATGGGACTTCCTTGAGGGGCCCCAGTGGCTCCTTGAGTCGTCCCGCCACTTTCTGAAGTAACTCCTCATAACCACCTTTTCCATCTTTCCATATCCAGAGTGGTTCCTTATTCTCTTTCTGGATCAATTCTCTAAATTCTTCCAAGGGTGGAGTGTTCCAATTTGAGCCGGCAAAAACGGTTCTTGAAAGAGCTTCAGCTACTGCATTTCTTTTTCCTGGTATCCACCTTATTTCAACACCTAAGCATCGCAGCTCTGTTACCCATCTCGCATCTAAAATTGATGATGTTAAAAAATTGATCAATGGTCTATGATCTGTTAGAACGACTGATTTCTCAACACTCTTAAGCATATGCTTGTATTTTCTGGCGAACTCAACAATTGCACATAACTCCTTTTTATACATTTCATGATTGAATTGAGATTTCGAGAATGTGAACGCGTCACAAACTATTGACACCTCAACCACCATTCCACCTTCTTGAATACGGTCTTGTGTTATTGCACACTCAGCGCCATATTGAATTGCGTCACGATACATTTTAATCGGCTTCAAAAAGTTCCATGCATCTCAACAACATCCACACACTTTTCTTTTAATAACTAAAAGGAAACCTGCTGCTTTGCTCCCCAGATGAACTCAGTATTCCCGGTCAGTTTCGTCAGAGGTCACTTTATCTCTGCAAAGTTTTTCACCCAATTCCTTGTTATACCTATTACTCCGATAAATTTGCGCACATCTATTGCATATTTTGGTACTGGAAACTTTCTAATCTTATCACACCTTTCTATCTTCGTGACCAGTTTTCCGCCGGCTTTATGAGTCACCCCCAAGGCAACTGTGCTCGTCACAAAAAGTTCCAATTTCTTGAATGATAATCTTAGCTTTGCCCAGCTTAATCTTGGCAATAGCTCTTTTTCTAACAATTGATATCCTTCCTCGAACATTTTAAACCCACTAAAGATATTGTCTATATAAATGTGGCAGCCGGCAGCTGAGCTACAGCTTTAGGTATTAGCAGTGAATCCATCCCTGGAAATTCATTCGTCTCTGTGACCTGTCCTAAGACCAAGTACATCAACTCCGTGAAGCTGAAACTCGCTGAGCATGATCTTTGCGGCATTCTTGTGGGCTGTAATTGCCCCATACCTGGCATTGAGAACGCAAAATAATGACGGTCCTCAGGTTGAATTAAAATTGCCCAGTATCTTTTCTTGAAATCCATCTTAAAGAAAATGTTATGGTAAGGGTGTTCTAGGTAATCGTGACATCGGGACATTAATTCGACGAAGCATCCTGGCTTATCTTCGACCACATTCTGATAGTTAAGGGTTAGCCTGAGTTCATCCCATTCATCTGGCTTATCGGACTTGTCAACAAATTGAGCCATCGCATTCCGATCTGAAAGACAACTATTGGCGCTTATGGTCGATTCATAATGACTGCATTTTAGACCGTCACTAACAATTCTTCTCATCCAAAATTATTTACCTAGCGGCCAGCGCCTCTGTCTTTATCTTGATAACAGTGGTGTTCCATCCTTCAATCTCATACGATGAACGTAGAGGTCCGTGAATGGTAGGTTTTCTGGACTTGTAGAGTTAAGATCTTGATATGTATGCAGCAATCTTATCACTTTATTCTTTTCTATGATGGATAACTACCCAAGTTTTACACCCGTCCTTGAAAATCACTCGTCTATCTCCGCCTACAGTGCCTGGGATAGTTGTCTTGTTACCGGACGCCTCTTCTCTGGGTAACTCGGTACTTCATCTTTTGTATTTTTTTAATCTTTATCGCCTACAAACCCATTCCCGGGCATAAACTGGAACGACCGCGCGTCACTTTGAATATTTTTCTGGGTACCTGACTTCCTGCCATAAACTATATCACGACCTATTGGGTCATCGACTTCCTTAATTACTAATAGTTCGTGAATTCCCACCAGGTTTGCATAGATCATATGACGGATATTTTGATTTATTCCTATTCTTGGAGCATTCCATTGTCCAACCGAGAGTGGAACATATTTAGTCGGCAGTGATAAATTTTCGGTTGTTACTTTTGCATCAAGTCCAGCTTGCAGTGGACACTTTTTTCTTCTATTTTCATTATCAGCCATTTAACGACCTGCTCAGGTCGCCCTATTTTTTTGATTCACTTTCGTCCTCATTCCAACTTTCGTCTGATTCATCGTCCGAGCCATAAAGCGAATCCTCCGTATCATAACTGGTTGGCTCCTCATTTTCAAGAGTTATCTTTTTTTTCAGAATCCTTTGAACATAGAACAAACCTATGTGACTCACTTTCCACGAATTTTGGTCCCTGTATCTCAACAACAGTTTCTCCTCTCTGCTGATCTCCAATTTCAATAATTGATTTTCTAACTCTAATTTTGGCGTCAACTGCGTGAAGCCACGGCATTCCCAGTAATAAGTGAATCTGATCTTGATTACTTGCTGTACAGAGTCTAACAAAAGCCTCGATTTTTCTCCAAATTCCCAGAACTCCAATCTCAAACTCCGAATAGTAAGTTAATGTTGCAGATGTACCGTCGGCAACATTCATTGTTAGCCTTCAAACCCTCTATCCGATAAAGGCTTTACCGGGAGACCCATCTTCAAAAATCCAACTGTGGCAATGATCATATCCGAGCCATGGTTCGCCTACGCCAAGCTAATTAGTAAAGTAATATTTAATGTTTTTTCCATTTTATTTTCTCACACGGTTACAGGCACCCTGAGAGCTTTCTACTCTGTAGTGGTTGGCGAATTAACTACCTTGCCTAGCAGGGATTCCGAATCCATGGTATCGTTGATATGCTTGGCCTTAATTCCCTCATTAAAATTCTTTTTGCTAGTAGATGTCACAGGCTAGTGCCTGACAAATTTTAGGCTGATGCCTAAGGCTAGAACAATGACTTCTGAGCGGTTCCATGTTGACACCTCCCCGGCAGACACGTCGCCCCATACATCAGCGGATGACATACGATGAGACTATGGTTTTGTACGTGAAAGAGATTGAGTCATCCTGAGAGATCGAATCTCAGCAGAAAGGACTCGGAAGCGGGATGGAGTTATGGAAACTAATGGAGGGAACAAAGACTACGCAACATTCACTTGGATCATGTGAAGCAAGACAGGGAAGTAAAACATGAGGAATAGATAAATGAAGTTTGCTCTCAGTCTCCTTTTGTTCTTTACTTCAAGATATTCTAGTATATAGCTCTGGATGGCTTGTGAATAACAATCATCTTAAGACCCTTACAGTAGACTTCTCTTTTCTTTTATTGACTCTCGTAAACAACGTGCAAAATGCTTTTGAAAGATCGGGAGATTTTTGAAACAAATCTAGAAAAGACATTTCGACTTTAATTTCTTCCGCCAGTAATTGATAGTTGATTGGACCTCTCTCTTGTCGGTCCACAATTTCTCGTAATTGACGTCGAACTTTTTGTTCTTTTTGTCTGGAACTCATCTTCCTAATTTTTGGCTCTTGTTCTTGTTTGTTTGATAAATCATCAATTTGTAACGGTCTTCCCCTTTTCCGTAGATTACCTTGATTCAGGAACGATTCGAGTGTAATCATCTCCATATCCGAATCGTCACCAAATCTTATCTTTTTCTTAGATGCCTGCATTTTTCGTTTTTTATTTCATTTCTCACCCCCAAACCCACACTTATACTTTGTCAAATATTTCTATCAGCTTCGGCCCATGGCGCGCTATTAAATTCTTCATATGACACATTTTCTATGTCTTTTTCGCGTTTAATTTCGAGCTCTGTATTGTTCTGAGTCTTTCCACGCCAACAGCTATTATCAATATTACGATATCAGAATCCAGTACCAATCCCCGCAAAATTTGAATTCACTCTGGGCCATAATATCTCTTTCAGTTTTGCTTGCTCTCATCACTCTAAGGAGATTCCTTGGCACTTTGGCTTCCTATGTCCCAACTCACCATATCCTATACATAGTGGTCTCATCTCACGGCTAAAAAATTTTGTGCAGTTCACCAGTGGATTTCTTGATAGGTGGCGTAGAGGCGTCGTTCCAGTGATGCCCCTGCCCATTCCTCTTCTTTCTGCTGAATTTTGTACATTAATTTGCTGGTTGGATTCTTGTTGCCTGGTTTGCTGATTGATGTTTTGTTGGCTTCTAATATGGTTTGGGCTTGATTCATCGTTCTTTCCTGGCTCAGTTTGCGAGTCCTATCTCATTTGTTTCTCCGTGTCCTTTTCGAATTAGGTGCATTTTTGTCTAGTCCAGCTAGAGCGGCACTTAGAGGTCTCCCCCATTCTTTACCATAGTGTGTTTTAAAGAACTCAAACTCTCGTCTTTCTTCCCTATTTTTCTCGATATCATTTAATTTCTCTATTTTTGACTTGACATCTCCAGCTGCCTCAAATACTGACCGCAAACTTTTTGTGATTGTCGTTGATCTCCTTAATACCGTTGCGCGGACTTTGTCATCCCGAATTCCACTTAAAAAGCTGTATTTATTCCAGAAAGTATAACCATTTCTGTCGGAGCTAACGGTAAACTCCCGTCAGAGATATCATCCCTTCAGTGACTTTTTCGAAGAAGTTCTTGGGCTCGACCATAATAGGATCTTAGTGACTCATCAGGTCCCTGTTCAAAGCTCCCAATATCTTCATGCAGGTTCTTTTCATCTAGAACTGTCGATGTTTTCTTTGGAAATTCGCCTCTAAAGGCAGTCTCAAATTTCTCCGCATCTTCTTTCGTCGCCTTTGCTCGGTTATCAATCATACGTCTATATCGAACACTTTAATCCAGCCAGAATGCTGCAACTTCTTCAAACAATATTTCCACAGCCTCAAAAAATCCCTCAGGGGTGCTTTCTTTTCCCACTCTCTTTCTTTCATATGCAAGCCTGGCCAGGCATCGACTTGCAGGTTGTGTTTATCTGAAGAGGCCAACTTTGTCGTAATCCGCTATCCCTGAATTCATCTTGGGTTTTTCTGATGTGGGTGATAGATCCTTATCTTTCAGTGTAAGTTTCGAGAATCCAAGTATTAGCTCCTCAGTCAGTTTGACTTGGTCGCTTCCGTAGATGCTAGGCACCAGGCCGTGATTCGATAAGGTATATCGCAATATTTGAAATGCACCAATAGGTATTTAAGGATGCAAAATGCTCTAAGGTTAATATGTGCTTCAAGCACTCACTCTAATATGGATTGAGGAAATAGAAGGAAAATAAACCGAGTACAAATCTCAATGTAAACTCACTTAGAAGAACCCTTCAAAACTTGAAGCAAACAGCCGGAGGTTCCCTGCGTCGGTCACCAGATAAATGTATAAATATGTAATGATTCTAAACACTTGGGCACTCTAGGCCCTAAAGATAATAAAATGATCGCACTGAACTGACGATACAAGAATAACAAGATTAGACCCTCAGGTCAACGCACGATGTCCCCCAACTTCGAGATACCCGATCTCTATATATACATTTCCCAGAGTTACTCATCCGACTCTGGACTTCTGTCCACATTGGACTATCTTATAATACGTGACTAGATTGTTCCATTGATATTGTCAGGAATTGCTGAGTCATCTAGCTTATCTTGGCATACGCTAGTAGTTATGTGAAGACTCCTCCGCACAATGTAATTAATAATATTTTTGTTATTGTATCCATATATCGCTACATTCTATCCTCAATTCACATCTTCCTCGCGCTTCATATCCACATTTAGGAATACTTACTTGGCAGATATATACCAGAACACATATTGTCCTCCGGTACCTGACCAAGTCTCACGCCCGTAACTTGCCTCGCTTCATCTCATCTAGTCCTATATGACACCAACCCAGCTAATCTCTGACACAAATGTGCCCGTCACATCTGGCCGTTTAACTTGCACTCGTCTGAAAATACACGAAGATGCGATCAGACAGCGAACGGTACGAACTGACATTGGACGACGTACTCTAGCTGAGGATATCAGCGTCGGACAATCAAATTTATTGCTCAAATACTTGTATGTACATTTTTCCGTTACATTTACTTTTCTTTTCGTTCTACGAATTTATTTAATCAACTACATACTGACCAATCTGGCTTCTGTGACACTCAGATAACTATGGATTTTTCTCGCTTTTCCCTATGATAGGTATTCACGGAAGAGGATACATATCGTAAGGCGTTATTCTCGTAGTGGTATCTGCGAATGAAATCTAAGTACGAATGTTCCGTACGTCAAACTGAGCCATACTGCGAAAAAAACATTTCTTCCGTATGCATTCGCATTATAGCCTCAGGCTGCATACGCCATAATAATTTAAAAAAAGAGCTCAAAAGATAAGTTACGCTCTCCTATCATTAGGAAATATAGTGCGTGGAGTATCCCCGCACTTGATACGGCAAGCTGCCATCTCATGCGTCTTTCCATTAACTTATGACGGCCCGGAGACCTATTGGCCTGAAGGATCTCGGGACAGGCCGCGCGGGCGCATCTCAATCCGAGTTGATGGGATATGACAGCAGCTCTCCGAGGTTGTTCTGACTTCCGCGCGAGCTATCCTTCCTGTGTGCAGCACCACCCAGACTATAGCCTTACACCACGAATCAGGCTTCATTCCCCCGGAGATAGGACTGGATAAACGTGCATCAGCGGGATCGATCCGTCTGCGACGACTGGACCCACGTCATCCTCTACGGCGGCGGGCCAATTGAATACTGTCCCTACTGTTGGAATGTGCCATTCTAGTCAGAATCTATCGGCATTAGCTGGTGATTAGCATGCATACCGACGACCTGAGTCAGGTGTCAAAGGATCTAATGACCAGCCACTCGGCATATTCTGGTGGCTGGCATGCCAAAATTTATCCCGATGTATGCCAGGCATTGGGATAATAGGAATCGTAATCTCAAAGGATTCTCTCTGACTTCATGTCGAACAGGGAACTCATGTTAAATGAGAAGTACCTAGCTTGTAATAGAAAAGTGTGGGAACTCAGTGTATAAGTACGGCTGAGATGTACCACTTTGATAGATAATTAATCCAACACATTTGGCTACTTATTATACGTCTCGTGATCATTCCACGTGATATATTCTACGAAGTTTACACCTTCATCGCAACTCCACATACCGCCAAAATAAAGACATATATATCGATATATTTCAACACCTACAACAAGCATCCTCTCGCTTTGCTTGTCAAGTACTGGCCCGCCCTAATTCAGAGCAAACAAATCCCATCGCATACACACCTTTGATACTGCATGAGAGCCGAGAAATGGTACTTGATCGTATCGGAGGTCCCACTGGAGGAACGAGAGGACAGGCCAAAGATAAATTTTTAGCATTTCTCCACACTATCCCGACGCAAGATATTGTCCTTTCCTCGGACAGATCTAAACAACCGACTGGCTATACAGGGGCAGAATTTGTAGCGTATCAGCGTTGAGTCCAAATATAAGCCAGAATCTTGCACTGGGGTCTGGTGATGAAGTCTTTGATGCCGAAGCCAAAGAAGCTCTTACGGGGGCCAAGGCTGTCTTAGAGTTTCAAACCACTAAGATCACAACGAACCTCTGAATAGGTTAGGATAACCTGGAAGTTGCAGTACGGCTTTTAAATCCACTTACCGGCTCATCACAATCTATTTTTGATGACTACCTAAATCTAAACGTGAGGTGGCGAGTAAGATATCGCCTCGCACACACATTTCAGGGAGAGGTCAATTTCCGGTAGGTTCCAGCGCACGCTACAATCCCAGTAATTTAAGCCGCTGATAGAACTGCACACCATGGCGTGCTTCTCACGGCATCAACAGTCGTTTCTCTTTCACTTGCTGGTTTAAAAAAATAGAGAAAGCGCTCTACGATACGAGCATCGGACAATCTATGGAGTCTACTGAAGCCATGTACAGGAATCTTCAAGAGGCTCTCAATCAGCTCCTGTCCCCCTCGACCCAAAGAATAGGAACCCCCTCGGGTGACTCTAGGCCACATCCTAGCGTCCCGCACACGCCATGGTGACTTCGCGAAATACCAAGACTTCAACCACGCCAACGCAAAACTCTACGACTAATTCGAACGGCGCACAGACTCAGTTCATTTCTTTTTGATGAGAATCCAAAATAAAATAAAAATTACTCACTGCATGTAGTCGGGTTATCGTGCACGGATGCTTGATAAGATGAGATGAGGATTGGCATAACGCTAAAGATTTTAGGTATATACTTAGTTTGGAAAAAGGGAAGGAGGACCCCTTATTAGATAAAATCATTTTAGATCGTATGGATAAATTTTTACACCTGCATACTTGATGACCGACTTCGTGACAGTAATACTGGTGAAATAATTGGGTATTTCCAAACACTATGTCTGTCACATTGCTAAAAGAATGGCCAGACTCCCAGCGAGTCCAGCCTCGGAAATACTTCCCTTTCTCTAGGGGACGGCAAAGGGGGGAGAATTATTCCACTAGTGGCTCCTTAAACGCAATCCTGCACTGAAATCTGTTTTTGAAGGGAAAAAACAAGAGTTTAGTTCTGGTTGCTGGAGGGATGGTCGGAGAGAGAGTCAAAGATATAAAGGGGTTAGACACAGGTTTAGTTGGTCGAATATGAATCGGGTAACTAGCGCATGTAGTGGTTACACGGCCAAGCCCTTTCTTACCGTATTCACCTCCATAGATTTATAGAGTCGTCAGCCAAATTATCAAGTGGCAGCAATGCTGAAGCGCCCTAGTCTTGTACTGTGTTGCAGCCCTAAAGATTGTTAACAGTAGGCGTTTATTCTGTAGATTGAGCTAGAAGTTAGAAGGGCAATGACATGCAAAATTGACGCTCGCTAGTAACAATCTTGAGGGTTGAGGCACTGCACATAGTTCTTATTTTTCAGAGTCCCAGGGCTTATCCCCAGCGTCTCATGCCCGACAGGTTACATTATTGTCACGCGGTTATCACGTTACCCGCGGACGTTAGTAATAATAATTAATAATAATAGTAATAAAATAGGGGTAAATTAGTCTTGTGTTTAAATAGATAGCTAGATGATGCCGGTGATGCCGTCAGTTTTCCAAATTAACCCAGTTTACACCGGACTTGCTATGTCGTTTACCAGTACCAAGTGATCCTGCAACAGTCTGATCCAATCTGTCAATATTACCATCTAATCCTAGTTGGATCAAACTCTTTACGTGCACTCGACACGCTGTGGATCTATGCACTGGATGTTCCCTATGAAGAATGATGAAATCAGGTGACAAGTCTCGAGAGACCATTGCACAGCGTCAGTGTGTGGAAGAGTAAAAGTGGTAAGAGCACGTGAAATAAGATCAAAAAATGGAATCCAAAAGACACTTTCTCGCGCACTCACGCTTGTATCTTTGCCAGGTCGCTATTGTGCAAGAATTAGTTGCCATGGTATGATAAACAATAGTATCATCTCGGCAATAATGCTGGTCGAGAATAGGTGAGGACAGTATGAAATATTTCGAGTTGGATGGTACTGTTAAAGTATATATCGTATTATACATATCAATGGAACTTTGTACACAGATTGTAGCAGAGCGATAGAGCTGGTAGGGCTTCAGAAAGCACGTAGAATAAATTAAGACAAGTTGTGGGTTCTCAATTGTGGTATTCAATTATTGCTGGCGAAAAAGGTACCTCTCAGAGTAATTTCTATCCTGAGTTCACTCGCCTGGGTCTAAGTCAAGTACTTTCTGATTACAAGAGATTATCTGTTTGTTGATCGCTGGTCTAGATCAGAATAACTAAAGCTTATCTTGTTGAATTACAATTACGCCAATATTAACTAGATTTATTGTTACCCTCGGCCACAAATCAACAAGTACGTGGACAGGTATCCTGCATGCTAGTTTCTACTGCAGTTTTAGGTGATAAATTACGGTGAGCTTCTTCATTTGAATGGTGTGAATGCGTGGGTCTAGTATGACGCAATCAGATACCAGAAAGTGTCCCTTTAAGAGCCTCGTGTATACGAATCTGATTTGACTTCAGACTTGACGATGGAAATAGGAGTATCTATTACTATCCAGGAAATTGTGTTAATTTATTGCTATTGAGAGATTATAACGTGGCGAATTTCGGTTCTTTTTTATCCATAGATTCCTGTCGTGATTGAGGAATGAGACAGGTGAAAGCTGGTAGGATTAATACAATTTCTGCGAAAGGGTCTATGTGAGATTGAATGGGGGTTTATAGGAGTGATGATGGCTAGGCGAGATTTGACAATGTCTTTCCTTTTTTCAGATATTCTGATTTGGCGCCTGATGGGCCCCTGCAGGTATTTCCCGTAGAATGACTCAGTTTACCGTTCGGAACATTCATACTCAGGTTTCATTTGTAGATACCTATACGAAGTTAACCTTCACGGTATGTTATTTCTTCCGTAATTACCCGCCACAGACCAAGGCGTGAAAACCACGCGGTTCTGTACGTATGCTTTTATGATTCTAGGGTTGAATACAGCGTCACCAGGAGGGAATATGGCTTGAGAGTCGCGATGCATTCAAATCAGCTTCCTCCTGTCTCAAGTAGGGCGTGTTTCCAAGCTACCCGGACTTGACTTGGAAGAGCGGCCTGGACGTGTACCAGTGCCCATCCCACCCAATCCACACTCTTTCATGAAAAAACAAAATCGATTCCGATTAAAAGATTTGCAACACTCTTCTGAGAAGTCTCTGACCATGTACGCTAGATACAGGTACGTGTATTTTGTTCGACCCGGTCATCTGTAGCAATCAGACACATCTCTATCCACTACCAAATGATCCAATAGCACAATTTACACGAGCCTTTCCAATGTCCTGTGAATAAGGGAGATGCGCCAGACGTGTCCAAGACCTTCACATCATACGTATCTCGCACACCCGAGAATCTGCTCTCGTCCTTGTCGTCGCACCAACCCAAACCCGTGTATTCCGCGCTCTCCCCCACGCCATCTCTGCAGACACTATCCGGGCCACGAGGACGTGGTGCAACAATATGGATATGCCTGTGATAGATAGTTTTCATCAAAGGCGGGCAATCTTACTTTTGTGGTGTGTCGATAGTCGGTCGACGCGAGGGTGTCTGCATGGGTCCGCACTCACCATGGCAAGCAATCAACTGACAGCATGTACACTTTTCAGTCAGGCGAGATCAGACAGATAATTTTTCGTGTTTAGATAAGTATTAACGCGCAATAAGGATTGTATTGGTACTCTGTGCTTGAGATAGTGTAGAAGGTGGATCAAAGTCTTGTATCTCATACAGCCTCTCACGCTAGTGAACCATGCAAGGTTTCGTTGATGTTAAATAGCTGATTGTGCTCCGAGTATCGGTGGCACGAATGATAGGCTTGAACGGGCTAGTATTAATGTGGCCTAATTCGGCATGATCATCGTGGAAATTAACCAAAGAGAGCACATGTACTCTTTTACCCCAGCGTAAGGATGCTCCTTGCTACTAGTGCCATACAAATTTGTATGAGACTATGGATAAAGTAAATTCCAGAAGGGAAGTACACGTATATACTGGCGTTTTGCAAGATTGGATATCATGTCTGTTATATCAGGAGTCTTTCCTGTGAGGTTACTGATAAGTAATAAAGATCTCATACAAAGGTGTGTAAGGGTGCGAGACCTGGTTGATTTGCCATGAGAATTTGACTATGACAAGTTTTATTTCAGAAATTTATAAATTTGAGTTACAGCTTTGGATTATCACGAACTTCATCTTGATTTCTCTCGGAAACGGGTTTAGATATTAACTTTCTCTTAGAATTAGAGACCAGTGTCACAATAATTTGAGTTTGTAGGCCGTGTAACGGTTTCATTATCGTAATGTAAAAACAATAATCTAAAGCTTGCAAGCGATAGCTAATCAAGTCGTAGACTCACAGTTAGCAACTGAAAAAGAAGCTTTCTTGGGAGCAACAGCCCCTCTTACTAACACCATAGATTACAGACTGGAAACAAAAGTTTCTCTTTGAAAACTTGAAGTCCTGGAAACTTCTATCACGTCAGGGTATATCCACCATCAACCCTCAGCTCAGAACCTATTGAATAGTTAACACAGCTGCTCTGGTGTAGGTCAACTAATTATCTCACCAGTAACATAAGATGAAGCGTCAGAAATCAAGTATGTGACAGCTCCCATAAGATCTTCAGGATCGCCCATTTTACCCTGAGGGATGAGAGATGTCCAGTGCTTTTTGAGCTCTGGCTTCTCATCCAGAATTTTTTTAGTCCTGATGGTCCTGTTAACCTTGAGCATCCCCCCGACTAGCGCTAACTTACAAAGCAGTGAGCATGTAACCTGGAGAGATAGTATTTACACGTATACCAGCATGTGCCCATTCTACTGCTAAGCTCGCAGCCAAGTGTTTGACAGCGGCTTTTGCCGCGTTGTACGGCGCCTGAGGCTGTGGCACATTCACTATTGATCCCGACATACTCCCGATAAAGACCATGCTTCCCGGAGATTTTCGTTGCATCAAGTGTTTTGCGACTGCGATGGCGAAAAGATATGTGCCGTCAACATTAACTCCCCATAGTTTCCGAACTCGATCGATGGGATAGTTAATGGCCTCAAAGTTCTCCGTGAAGCCGGCAGATGTAACTAAGCTATCGACCTTGCCATGTGCTTGAACGATCTCGGAAATTGCGTCATCCACAGACTGTGGCGAAGATACATCTGCGTAATGCGCCGTGACCCTGGGAATCCTGACACAATATCAGCCTGATTGAAGTTGTACTCACATTTCCTGACTTCTCTGCGCCTGGATTTTCCCGCACGAATGATGCTATCAGTTCCTTGGATTGTTTTGCCGCTTCTTCCTCTACAGCCGATTAACCTAAAGTCAAATAGATTGCAGATCCTTGCCGTTAAACGTACTATTAAGATCAACAATCGCGACATCCGCTCCACTTATTACCATCGCTTGACTCATTACTAAGCCAAGGCCTCGCGCACCTCCAGTGACAATACCAACCCTGCCCTCCAGTGAAAAAGAGGCAAGAGTGCGCTTGAAATGAAAGCCTCCTCTGCCCTGCACAGGTGTGCTTGACGGTAGCTGATCTTCGGCAGGATATTCAACTGCCACTGATGGATCAGTCCGAGCGAATGAACCTTCATAAGGCAACTCATCGTTATTCTTTTTTTGCTGTTGAATCCTCGCCTGAGAGAATGATCGCGGGAAACTAAAGCTGCGAGATGATCTACTTGCTGCAAAACTAATGGGAAATGTCTTCAATGTTCTTCCCGCGTTGCTGGTCAATTTTAACCAAAGCATGGCTATATTAGAGAGAATGGTCGCAATTAAGCTAGATCAGGAGTTTAATGACAATTGATGGGCTGATCCGAATGATATGTAGACAATTTGAAATTAGAGAGGATGAAAGCTTCTGAATGTGAGAAATGAGTGGGTAGCAGTCGTCGTGGTGCTGTAATCGTAATAATTCTGTGAGAATCAGGAAGCAGAGGAAGCTCTAGGCTTAAGTTTTATAGGGTACGGTTGGAAGCCAAACCAAGATGAGAACGGAATACTCTTTTTCAAGTTTGTTAAATTTGTTATTCCAGAGGGTGGATGAAGGACGGGAGAATACATGTACACGTACTAGTTTTACTCGTACTCGTAGTCAGTATGTCCTGACGTCGGAGAGATGAAGAGATAGGCAGCGAACGAACAAGGAAGTGGTTTATTGTCAAACAGTATGCCACGTAACCTTTAATTGATGTTTGACGGAGAAGGGTCATCTTAAGATCCGACCAGCGATGTGCTTCCCTCGTCCTTCTCCACTACAACCGGGATATCATACCGCAATCACATCAACGTCTGCTCAACACCCATTCATCGCAATATCTGAGACAAATTCAATTTTTCTCCTTACCAAGCTCATCATTTTTTCCTCTCACGTGAGACTGTCACTAACCTTAGTAGGCGCTTCTTGGGTACATATAAGTATCTCTATTTACTGTTACATATATCCCATCATGATAAGATTCAGAGTACAAGTAGGAGACAAGGAATCAAGAAGCAAGACGAGCAGCCATTGACCCGTATATGGCCTTCGTTTGGTTTGCTGGCATGGGAGAATACGGGTAAGCTGAGGCATCCTTTAAGTGTACACCCGAATGAAGACTTTAGGGGGTATGATTGATGAACAGGGACCACAGAGGCAAAGGACTACTCGAGGAACAGTATCTTTGACCTTTTGGATGTCGTAAGATCAGCTGATGTTCACGGCAACAAAGCAAGAACAAACAAATGCAGTTGATTACATTTCTCTAGGAATGAAAGTTGAAAGATGCCACTCTTCTTTATCATTACCAGATAGACATCTTTATTTACTTTTACTCAGGGAACTATTCTCATCGTCATCATATCCATCACCAACACATCCAATTTTCATTTCGCTTGTAATATCCTGGTTGATGACTAATATCCTTATTTTTTTTGATTACTTATTACGTCATACCAACGCACAGCACACAACCCTAAGGATCATGTATCGCTTAGCTCAGCCTATCTATGGCTACCCGACGCGTCGGTCTCCCGAAAAAATGCCAACAAAATAGACGTCTCTTCCCCACCCACACCCCATGAGATTCCCCCGAGCTAATTCCATTTTTCGACAATCTGTCCTGGGTCACTGATCTTGTGGCGTCTCAAATACCAATTGCCCACCCCGACAGCAAATCTAGAGGTGACTCTTCAACTGGAAGAACCCTGAATCAAAAGACTGATCGACTGAGGTGGTGCCGTTCCACAACCGTACTCTGCCAATGGAAGGAGCGCTAGCCGTCCAGAGCAGAGGCTGGTTGAGGAACATCAAATTTAGGCTGATATTTAGAGTGTCGGCGGCAATTTCCAATCATTGCTCCATCACACGCACAACGCATCGCAGTCAAAATTTCTCATGATTCCCTCTCCACAACCCTATCGTTCTTCTCCCGCATCTCAAGATCCATCCATCCTTTTCTGGTGGAGCTTTCTCCAGATCTCTTCCCAAATGAGAACCGTATGTCATGCCTGCCTTCCCAAATTTGTGCTCAACTCAAATCCTCTGTCGGGTGTCCATAAAATCGGAAGGGCACAAGTGGGTGTTTATCCAGGTAGACGATGATACTCGTTTTTCGGGGTGATTTCTAGAGGAGCAAGGTTCCGGTTGAAAAGATATCTAGGTATGAGAGACTTAGGGTTGGTTGGGCCCGAGTCGTGTCTCAGAGAATTATTGACAAGCTAAGGAGTCATTGACTAAGAGGACGTTGGGAGCCTCCAACTTCGAATGACGTGCGACTCTTCTTGGCTATCCCAGATATGCGAGCATCCTTGGCGTTTACAGCCGGCACCGCGTGAAGGTGAAGAGTTCGACTTTGCCAGCCAGTAACCTTGTGATATTGGCTGCGCCAGAATTTCATCACGGGCTAATCTCGTGACATTATCACCACTCTTTGTTGTGAGATCAGGGTCAAATTTCTTTTTCGTGGATGAGTATTCTCCAACCCCCCTGGGCTTATCTAGATTTCTACTCAAAAAGGATGTAGAACGACAATGTGTTTGAACTCAGCTCTGGGCTCCCAGGTGATTTCGGCTTGACATTCCCACTCAGCATCAGCCGTTGATATCCTTGACCATGCTACTGTCTCTCAGTTTTTGAGATTCTCTCGATCACAAATTCTTGTTTCGTGCGTGGTACCTAATTTTCCACTGGGCTCGGCAAATAATCATCTTGAATTTGCCGTGGAACGGAATCTTCAACAGCTCTTCTCAATAGGCCAGCATGAACTCTTGGATGAAATCCTGACAGTAAATCTAGTTCTAAAACATTGGAGAAAAGACCTGAGAATCTTTAAATTTTGAATGTATCCAGGCGAAATCATGAGAGGGCCGTGGAGTAGTGATATTGTTCAAACTTAGACATACGTTATCCTCCCTCTGAACGTTTCAGAATGCTGACCACCACAGTTGGTAATTTCTTCCATGATTTGCTGTCTCTAGATAATTGTAGCTTGGGCATGCGCTTCACTGTGTCTTAACTTTTGAATTGTAAGTTCTGCATGTCGAGCTTTAGAGGATAACGCACTTTTGGCAAAAGTATCATTCAGATTGCTGGTAGATATTCTGAAGGGTGGAATATGATAACAGTGATTTAGGGTTTCTTTTTTGGATTATTGTCTATTTGAATATGACTATTAATAGATATGCAGATCCTCTCTGCCTGTAGGCTAAAGCCAACGATCCCTCAGGTAGTTTACCCCCTCCTAAGCCTCCTTCAAGGTCTCTGTCCAACAGTAATAACCTCAAAAATCCTTGTTAGAACACACACTTAGAGGAGCCCTTAGCCCACCATTATCTCCCCTCTCCAACCAACGACTACAAGGCCACTTGCGGGTGTGTGGCTACCGGGGAAAATTCTCCAAAAAACCACTGGGTGCGACGCTGCCTTACTACCGACATCAGGGCCAAATCCGAAGACATAGCGACCCCTATGAGGTATCCAGCGAGGCCGGCCAGCTGGGCGCAGCAGAAATGTGTATACCCAAGAGTGTCTTTCTTCTCCTTTCTAGCCTCTTCCCAACTCCCTTAATTTGAACTTTCGGACAAACTTAAGTCGTGAAAGGATATCAGAAAAGTCTTGGCGAAGATCGATTAACGTGAGGTAGCCTAGCCTTAAAGAATCGTTACGGACCTAAGGTAGTCGAGTAACTCATGCATCTTGGTAAGCCCTCCTGGCTAGCAAAATAACCTGAGATCTTGGCACACGCACAAAGCTCTCCCATCTCGAAAAAAACCTCCCAAAAAAAGCCCTTTCAAGAACTCTAATCCCTCTTCCACAACCTCTGTACCCGTTCATTCATCCTTCATACAATTCTCAGAAGAACCGTATCCTTCCTTGATTGACATGAGCAATTTCCCTTCCCAGATTTGTGCCCGACGACTTCAATCCTCATTCAGGTTTCCATAGCATCGCGAGCGTATATTTGCTGTCTGTGAAGTTCGATGATCATGTCGATTTTATCAGGCAAAGTTCTCGTCCAAGAATAGTTGAACGGTAGTATAGGCGCAGAGCTGTGAATATATTGGGATTAGAGTTCTGGCGAAGAGATTTCTTGACCTGTTGAGAAGGCTCCATTTGAGAATACTTGTGAGCCCCTGGCCCTGGTCGAATGCGATTCTTGGCTTTCTCAATTATGCAGCGAATATATTCAGTGATTACAGCCAGCACCGCATGAAGGTTAAGAGTTCGACTTTTGTGATTTAGGTTGAAAGTACTCTAACCAAGAGATGTATCTCTATTATCGAGTGCCAACTGGACTGCTGGTAAAAATTCCGACTAGTTTGTTTGGGCGAATAATCAAAAACACTCTTAGATATGCACAGAATTCTTAATGCGCCTGCTCAGTGGCACTATTAGTTTGACGATACAAAGTGGTAGAGAGTCATTACATTCAGACCCTCTCACACAATAGCCTCCAAAAATCTCTTATCCAGTTACTACCTGTATCGCATGTAAAGGCTTGAGGAAAACCGTGAAATCTGTTCAAGCATTATAAAAATCTCCTAACACAAGCCTCAGCTGACACGAAAGTCATTGCAACAGGTGTGACCTCTTTACTTAAATAATCTATGATAAACATCTAGTAACCAGGCTGGTTGTTTCTGGTCAGGAGTTCGGTCATAAAGTCGACTGAAAACTATACGTGCAAGTGTCCCGAAACTCGCATGAGCATTTAAAAGCCATGGTTTTTATCTCGCCACACCTGTGTCCGTCTACCTACATCGCAATTACGAACAAATCGACGCACCATGCTGCTCAGATGTGACCAATGAAAATCTCCTCATTAAGCTCTGAGCCACGAGTAGTGCTCAAGGGATATGAGCTCTCCGGAGTTAGGGATGCAGGGAAAAATGGTTAGTAATACAAAATGTATTTAAATCTTTTGTCATAGTTATTAGGCTGAATACATTCTGATTTAATTCAGGGGGTAAAATCCTCGAAAGGATAGTTACACCTTTGAGAAGCGTTCAGAGAAAATGCCAAAAGTGAGTTACAGGTATATATAAATCCGCAAGTAGTAGAGTACTCGAGCATGGACCTCAGTCCTCCCCATAGAGCTCTATCTGAAGCAAAGGAGAGTCCAACACGCCGCACTGTCAGACAAGCTACCTGTTCGAAGGATAACCACGTCGGCATGTAATCGAATTAAGCTTGCCGCTCGAGGGAGGGAGAAGATTCATGTCAAGAAAAGAAGCAAAGATATGGCCGAATGAAACTGAATTTGCTGTAGAGAAGAGGATGGAGGCCAGCAAAAGGTGGCTGTGAAGAGAGCAGCATTCCGGGAATGGGAACACCATGAACACATCAGAAGAAATCTGGGCATCTTACACCTGCGAGCCCTGAGACCTGGAAGTCATCATACATCACAGTTAACTGTTGTGGATGAAAGGTACAGACTATGTCACGTGCTAATCGAGGAGACGAGAGGCCAAAAATCACATGATCAGCTTTCTCAGATGTGAGCAAGCACAGACTGGCGTGTTTAGGTTACAGGGAATCGCGAACGCGTAGTGTAGAGAAGTCGTAACTATCAATCTAAATATTCAGTTCTCGTTGCAACGCTTCCGTACCCTCTATCGTCATACATGTTCCCTAGGGTACTGATTCTAACATCAACCAACATATAGGACAAAACAGGATGAACTTAAAGGGGACGCCATTCGAAGTTCACCAAAACATTAGCAGGGCACAGAGCAGCATAGCAATGCAGATAAGAATCGTGCACATCGGGCTCAATTCTTATCTATAAAGAAGAAAAGTACCTGGAGTTGCTAGCCCAAAGAGCCAGTGTGGGTATCCATCACAGAACGTTAGGCATATGGTCATGACGTGTCCGCAGTGGGCGAGGGGACGAGGGGATTTCCTGCAAAAAGCGAAAGATAGGTCCTATCAGGCCATGATTCAAAGCCCGGAAGATGTGGCAAGAATCACGAAGTGAATACTAGACGGAGGATACCTAGAACAGTTTCGACTTGTCAGTCAAGTTGATGCGATGATGCGGGAAACGATGCACAGAGTAGGGAAGGGGTGAGACGGATTACACACTGGCTGTACCGTGTCAGGCACTTCTTGAAGCTAAACTGAATATACGAAAGACATCAGACTGTAGATTAAGGAGTTTTTACCGCGAGGTTTCCCGTGTATATATAAAAGTTAGACACCTGCATGGGCCCATTGGGTACCTGAACTGGTTGATTGAAATCAAATCAAATATGATTTGATGAAGAAGAAAAAGCCTTCTCGTAGAATGCTTTGTGTTGCCACACGGCCAGGATGTCTCGTTGGTGATGATTCTTTTTAGCGTATGTAGCCTGAGGTTATGACGCGAATGATCATGGACAACATGTATGTTTCGCAGAATGACTCAGTTTGACGTTTGGAACACTCATACTCAGATTTCATTTGCAGATACCTCTACGATGATAACGCCTTACGGCACGTACCCTTTCCGTGAATACCCACCAGAGGGAAAAGCGAGAAAAACCTGTGGTTACCTGAGTATACTTTCGTCATCCTACGCATACAATATCACTGCGAGAGAAGTGGTGTGAGGGTCTTTCTGGATTCGAACCAGCTTTTTCCTGTCTCAAGTGGGCCATGTGTCCAAGCTACCCAGACTCTAATGGGGAGAACGGCCTAGACGGCGTAACACTGCACCATCCGACCCTATGCAAGAGTTCATAGGACAGAATTGATATTCGTGCTCCGCATGAAATAAAACTATTGTTATCAAGAAAACATTCAGGGATCGAAATTTTCAATGCTACTAATGAGGGGAAACATCCTACTTTCTCACAAAGCTTTTTCGATGTCACGAAACTCCCCATGTTACGGCGTGCAACAAGTTGAGTATAATCGCCGTCTGCGAGGTACGGATGACGTGGGCGGTAGACTTAGGTCGGAACAAGACGAACGAAACAAGACAAATGAAACAAGACGAAAGGATGCAAGCAAGTAATGCAAGAAGATAGATTGAGAAGCTGGAGATCTAAGTCCCAGATCCAGCCTCATTATATATATATACAGGTTACACCTAATTCCATAGTCTGTCCGGAATCAAAATACAAGCTCAAACTAACCTAACACTGTAGCCTTCGTATCATCCGCATCTGACTCTTTCCGTGAGTCGCGTAAATAAGTCATGCCCGACTTTCCTAGTCAGTCGCGTAACTGCCTCGTGTCGTGGACCCTTGCCCCTAATATTGGACATCTGACTCTGAGCTCTTGGCGGCCATGACACTATTCCCTCTCTTCGGTGCGCGAAGTTCCTACGAGCGAAGATATTTTTTAAATGGGTATTTCGAGTAGAATTTATCAAGCGCTTCCAGATCTTTTACAAATTCGTAAGGCTCCCAGGTGGGAACGGGATCGCCCAGATATTTCACTAAGAAGGGCTTCGAACCTCGAGGCTTCGCATCCAGTATTTCCTGGACAACGTATTCGAGTTCACCATCAACTATGATTGGCGGTGGAGGAGGATTGATCTGTCCCGGAAGTAGGTCCGTCGCGAAGGGCTCGAGTAGTGAGACATGGAATACCGGGTGTACTTTGATCGTGGAGGGAAGCTTTAACCTATATGCATGCGAAGAAATTTTTTTTGATATTTTAAACGGTCCCAATCTTTTGTGGTCCAGCTTATTCGATGGTCTTGTCGTTGAGATATGTTTTCGAAGAAGCCATACTTTATCTCCTACTTTGAATACTGGTGGAGGTATACGTGACAGGTTTGCGTTTTGTGCCACTACATCTTGTGCATATCTGATTTCTGAGCGGATAAAATCTTCAAGGTTTTTAATATATTGTTGGAATTCTTTGATTTCCACCTATTTGTTACGGAATTCTGAACGAGTGATAATCCGGTAACGGGGGTTGTATCCATAATTTGCGAAAAATGGAGAGACTTTGGTTGAAGATGAAACAGTGTCATTGTAAGAAAATTCCGCCATTGAAAGATAGCTATACCAATCATCTTGTTGGTAGTTACAATAGGCACGGAGATATTGTTCTAAAAGAGGGTTCACTCGTTCTGTTTGTCCGTCTGTCTGGGGATGAAAGGCGGTGCTAAAATGGAGTTCAATCGAGAGACAAGCTGCCATTTCTCGGGCTAAGGTCGAAGTAAAAACTGGATCGCGGTCCGAGACGATGGACTCAGGAAGGCCGTGCAAACGAAAAACATTATCTCGAAGAAGGATAGCCAAGTTTGAAGCAGAGCAAGTTGTTGTAGTTGGGATGAAGTGGCTTATTTTGGTCAGTCGATCGACGACTACTAGTAAAGCATCGAACCCAGCAGATACGGGGAGGCCGGTAACAAAATCCATGGAGATAGATTGCCATCGTTTTTGCGGTATTTCCAAGGGCTTTAGGTAACCATAGGGAGCATGTCTAATTGGCTTAATCCTTGCGCAAGTGTCGCAGTTTCGTATGAAGCGTTCGATTGTTGCCCTTAATTTGGGCCACCAAAAATCACGCAAGACAAGTTCAAAGTTTTGGCTCTGCCCGGGTGTCCCGCGGCAGGGTGATCATGAGAAATTGAAATAATTTTAGTACGGAGAGGTTCTGGAACATAAATCATTTCCGAGACAAGCAGGAGTCCGTCGTTGTTGACGCGACAAGAACCAAGGTCCACTTGAGAATGGCGAGTTGAAGATGATTTGAGTGCCTTAATAATATCTTGACCAAACAAATCCGAGGCGAGCAAACTTTGGAACTCCATAACTAAAGAGTCATTTAATTTGAGTGTTGGGATTTCCTCCTCAACCTCTGAAGACAAACCAGAAAACAAATTTAGTACTAGTGTCGAAATAGAAGGGTCGGCGAATTTGTTAGGATTAATAATGAGGTTTTGCTCTTTTGACCTACTACTTATAGCGAGGTCTTCTGATCGACGAGTCAATGCATCAGCTCTAGAATTTTTGCACCCTGGACGAAACTCTAAACGAAAATCTATTTCCGCTAACTCAAGGGCCCATCGAGCTTGCCTTCCATTTAATATACGTTTTGTTGTGAAGGCCGTTAGGTTTTGATGGTCCGTGATTATTTGTACTGGAGAAGTTAGGTTGGAAACTTATTGTCGATATTCCCTAAGGCTTTCCACAATAGCGAGGAGTTCTTTATCCCCTACTGTATAATTAAGTTCAGCTGGAGACATTGTTCGTGAGAAATATGCAATAGGGTGAAGTTTTTTTACGGAGTTTAGACCCGAGTGGTATTGAGAGAGCACCGCCGAGATGACCTTGTCTGATGCATCAGTTCCAAGGACTGTGTCTAGTAAGGGGTCGAAGTGACGCAGTATAGGCTCAGAGATAAAAGCGGTTTTTAACAAATCAAAGGCTGATTGACATGCCGAGGTCCAGAGAAAGGGGCTGTCCTTACGGGTCAATGCAAATAAGGGGCTTGCAATTTTCGAGTAATCTTTGATGAACCTTCGGTAGAAATTGGCGAAACCCAGGAAAGATTGCACGCCACGGACGTTTGTTGGAGGCTTCCATTCTTTAATAGTTTGGACTTTTGTAGGGTCCATAGACAGACCTTGTGGCGATACGACGAACCCCAGAAAGGTTGTCGATTTATCGCTGAACTCGCATTTTTCAGGTTTATAAAAAAGGTCGTATTGTTGCAATTTTTGCAAGACTTTTCGAACATGATCCTCGTGTTGAGCCGCGGTCTTGGAGTAAATTAGAATGTCGTCCAAATAAACGACTACAAAGATATCTAGGTACTCTCGTAAGACGTCGTTGAGGAACTGTTGACATGTTGCTGGAGCGTTAGTCAAGCCGAATGGCATAACCTTATATTGATAAAGCCCATAACGTGTACGGAACGCAGTCTTAGGCTCATCGCCAGGTTTGATTCGAATTTGGTTGTACGCACCTCTCAAATCAAGACGTGTAAAGATGTTAGCGTCGAGTAGTTGTCGAAGGGAGTCGTCGATTCGGGGCAGGGGATATACATTTTTCCTTGTTATGGCATTTAGTGCTCGATAGTCGACACAGAATCGTAACCCACCCCCTGGTTTCTTAACGAATAGGACCGGAGATGCAAATGATGAAGTCGACGGCTCGATGAATCCTTTTTCAAGGTTTACTTTCAGGTACTGTCTTAAGGCTTCTAGTTCCGCGTTCGACATGGAGTACAGGGGCCCTAAAGGAAGTTTCTGGGTTGTGTCGGTCGGAATTTCGTGATCTATGTAACGATGTGGGGGGAGAATCTCTGCTTTCTTCGACGAGAATACGGACAGGAACCCGTGAAATTGTGGGGGGATTTTTTGGCGCAGATCAGCAGATTCTTCAGATTCCAGATTCTGTCTTTCTTCCGAATATTCACTAACTTCCTTGATTGAAACAGAGAAAATTTGGCTGTCCCAGCACTTGCTAAATTTTAGTAGAGCTGAGATTGACAGCGGTGTAACATTCTCCGGCGAGGGTATTGTAGAGGTGCTGATTGAATATGTTGAGACTGGAGATGAAACTAGAGATGTCTCCTGGCAGAAGGGTGAGGTGAAGGAGACGATATTATTGCTCCATTTAATTTCCGGGTCGTGTTTTGAGAGCCATGACTTGCCTAGGATAACATGATATCGGGCAATTCGAGTTACTTGGAACGTTAAGTTTTCGGAATGAGAACCTAGTTGAAGTTATAAGTCAATTTCATGGGTAATGTGGCCTGAAGATGATTGTCTTCCGTCCACAACTCGGACAGTTTCCGGAGAGAGTTTCTTTCGAGCTCTTAATCGATTTCTTTTGATGAACGACTCATCGATAAAGGAAGTAGATGCTCCCGAGTCTATCATGGTATGAGCAGGAATATTTTGCTGAAGGAGAGCGGTAATTGCCAACGGTTTCTCATTACCGAGGTCGAGAGTGTGGATTACCGGAGGTGGATGATTATATCTCTGAGATTGGGAAATTAAATTATCAAAAGCTTGAGGTTCTTCTACATCTAGAACAGCAAAGAAATTCGAAGATGATATTGCGACACGACGAGGAGTATTTAAAAAGTTTGAGAAGGAAGATAAGCTAGGGAAAGGTCGCTTTTTCTCTAGCAAAACTAATTTTTTGACTGATCTATGGAAGTGATATTGGATACATCCCTATCCAAAATTTCCGCGTTAGACACAGTTGATTTTGGCCTCAATGAGCGTGCTTCCAGGACGTGACAGTTAGCAACCCGATGACCTGGTCTCCCACAGTACCCGCACAAATTATTTGCTCTGCGATACGCTTTACGCGCAGCTTTCCCTGCCTCCGAGTTGTCGAGCTCCATGGGATCCCCACCTGAGTTTTCTGAGAAGGTTTGCTGCACGGTGAGAGTGGGTTTAAATTTGGGGAGAGGATTAAACGTTTGATTTGACTCCGGCGAGTTGCTTGATTTCTTCTCCCGGATTCGAGCGAAAATTTCATTGTCCAGTGTGATGCATTCTGCCGCAAATTCAGGGAAGGTGACCGGCATTTTCTTTCCAACCAACGCATCTTTAAGAACCTCCTTCAGCCCTTTCCGAAAATGATAGATTTGGACCTTAGGTTCGGCCCAGCCAAGCAAAGAAAAAAGGGAGACAATTTTCGCGTAATACGCCGCGCACGAAGCCTCTTGCCGAAGTGCTTCTAACTGCCGCTCGGATGTTGCGTAGGCGTCTGGATCGTCAAATGCAGCACGGAGAGATTGCAAGAATTCTGCAAATGTGGTAAATGAAACGTTGCCGGTTGTCTGGTCAACATGGGGCTCAAACCAAACGTAGGCGTTTCCGGTAAGATATGATCCAGCATACAGGATCTTAGATTCCTCAGAGGAGAAGGCGTTCGAGTTTGCACGGAACTGGAGTTGAAGCTTGGTGACAAAGCTTCCAAATTGAGACCTCGTTCCATCAAATTTTTCCGGGACACTAGGATTTGGGGGACTAGTAGTGTGAACTATTTGAGTAGGTGGAGATGGTTGAGAAATGATTTGCGATGTAGGTGGTGTCGAGGGTTTGCTCGCCATAAGGGCCAGCCCTTGGCCCAAGCATATTGCGTTATCAATTACTTCGGATTGTATGGTCGTTGCTGACGCAGGATAAATACCCTCGTAATCAATAGGGTTATTTCCTACGCTGGACTTTCCTGCTGCATGAGCGATGTTGAGACAATGCCGAATAGGTGCAGGGATATCTGCAGGAAGGACGAATTTTAAGGGAGTTGAATGGGTGATTATCTGATCCCAATTTTTACTGATGAGCTGCCATGATGGGTCTCTTGGTAAGGCCGCGTTATCTAGATCTATTCTTGACCCCGACATCACGATTTAGAGCTTCTCAAAATGTTACGGCGTGCAACAAGTTGAGTATAATCGCCGTCTGCGAGGTACGGATGACGTGGGCGGTAGACTTAGGTCGGAACAAGACGAACGAAACAAGACAAATGGAACAAGACGAAAGGATGCAAGCAAGTAATGCAAGAAGATAGATTGAGAAGCTGGAGATCTAAGTCCCAGATCCAGCCTCATTATATATATACAGGTTACACCTAATTCCATAGTCTGTCCGGAATCAAGATACAAGCTCAAACTAACCTAACACTGTAGCCTTCGTATCATCCGCATCTGACTCTTTCCGTGAGTCGCGTAAATAAGTCATGCCCGACTTTCCTAGTCGGTCGCGTAACTGCCTCGTGTCGTGGACCCTTGCCCCTAATATTGGACATCTGACTCTGAGCTCTTGGCGGCCATGACACCCCATCAACCTGCTTTCCTATGAACCAAAGTCAACGTAAATTTTCAGCATCAAAAGGCCTCATTTTTTCATCTAATGTAGGGCTTTACCAGAAGATAGGTTCGCGACTGCAATCTAGTCCTTCTTGTTGCGAATAGCGACATTAGAGATGTGCGAGGTCCATGAATAGGCGCGGATGATCTGTGTGGACGGGTGCATCAAGGCGTGAGGACCGAGTCGCGTAATTTGAGTCGCCTAGACTAGATTAGATAATACTAGTCAGGTGACACGAGTCGTGTGAGGCAGACATTCCCTTGGTCGTAATAGATTAAGTAGTATTCATGAATTGACTGACTAGACAATGGTAGATTGGTGCAGTACCTAAAGACAGTTGAGAGAAGGATATGACAAGTATTGCTTTATGTATATAAGTAGGACGTCTTACCTTCATAGAAAAATCGACAAGTCAAATCTATATACAATTACACACCTCTATCTATTCTCATTCATTTCTCACCTTAAGAAATCATACATTATAATCGCAAGTCAGAACATTGCATCTACTCCTCATAAATGAAACACTTCTCTCCGACCTGAAATTTACTATGTTTCAGCCCTAGGTCACGAAGACCGCAAAGGTTCTCTTGGTTCAAGTTGTGGCAGTGTCTCAGGCCGAGTGACATCTTTTCCTGGCATGTAAGGCAACTTTATCCCTAGCAACCCATTAAGAAGAATTTTCCAGCGGATTTGACGTTTTAAAAGTGTTCCTGTTGACGTAAAATACTGCAAATGTAGGTATCAGGCACATGAGCTTAGGACGCCAGAAATCTATTGTGCGGAAAACAGCCACAAATTCTTTATCTTTAAATTTGATATTACATTCAGAGGGCAAAAGGTTTTTCAAAAAGTACCTGACTGTGTTGAAGATTAGAAGTCCAGTGTATGTCACGTGCTTGTCTTGTTACAGGGTGTGTATATAAGCCGGCAGATCCTCTACTGGTAACTCACACTACAACGGAAATCACGTCGTAGCAAGTCAATTCAGTATTTTAGATCTCTCTATGTTTTCTATCTACTAACATTAACGCGTCTTATACATATCGCGATAAGCGAGTGTTAGTAAGCAATATTAGATCCACATCATTCCCTTTCTCAACTCGACTGTCCACAGTCGATTTCTTAATGAGCTAGGAAATACCGATAAATAAAACATTTCAAGCTCCCTCTCCACGCTATTTATCCAGTGCCACAAGATTTTCCAATCTAGCCCTGTCTTCTTCCAGTAGCTTTTTACTAGCGTACCAGAAACTTCGAACTGGATGCCCGTCTTGGACATATGCCGGAAATAGATTAGTACCATTATATCTTGTGTCACCATGAAAATGTATCCCTCCTGGGCTACGAAGAGTATATGTATTTCCAGGATGACAGCTAGCGATTGCCCACGGTCCATCATAGAATGGTTCGTGTTTATGTGCTCGCTGTCGGACACGCAATACCCAGTCTCCAGGTGCATAGACTCGTATTTGAGCCTTTTTACCTTGGGTGTATGACCTTATGGCGTCTCTCGAAGCTTTCAGTCCAGCAGCATGACTTCTGGCTATTGGGGCCTCATGATTCTGCACTAATTCCTGCGCAAATCTAGTTTCCTCCTCCTCCGTCGGATCGCGAGTATACGTTGAAAATGCCGAGTTGGCAAACTGTCGACTAGGAGGTTGAGTGCCATATAACAAGAAGTATGGACTATAACCGCTAGGTCCTTGGGTACGATTTTTAATGGCTATCACTCTCGGTAAAAGTTGCTTGGCATCGATAGTTGGGTTTGCATGGAACTCTCGTACCAAGAGACGTTTAATATCCCCGTTTGCCTTTTCAACTTTACCATTTCCTCTAGGACGCATAGGGGAAACTAGCATTAGCTTAGATCCGTGTTTTAGATGCCACCTATTTGCCTCGAAACCACTAAAACACCCAGCGTTATCGCTTACCCATTCTAACGGTGCTCCAAATGTATAATTGATTCGAGTAAGCATGGGTAATGTGTCATCGAACGTTTGTCTTTTGGTTTGCTCAGCTTCAATCCAACCAGTGGAATATTCTACAGCAACTAATATATTGACACCACTGAACGATGTAAAATCGATTGCCCAACGAGTCAAAGGGGGTGGAGGAATAATTGGCTGTAGGTCAGGTAGTGTAGGATCAGGTCGCCGCATCAATTGGCATTGAGGGCATTCGGCAACCACTTGTTGGACAGTAAGGGTAATCTCCGGATGCCAGTATTGCGTTAAAATATGTCTTAAAGTTGTGCCAACTGTAGCGTGAGCAAGATTAAAGTGAGTGTTTTTTGAAATTTGTAATAACTCATTGAATTCGGGAACTTTAAATAAGGAAATATTTTTCGGCGTTAAGCCATTTGGGTTAGAGGGGTCTCCCGGGGTTCTGGAATAAGTCATAATTCGGTAGAGACTGTTATGATAAATAGTTAAGTGATTTTTTATCCAATCTGGTTTAATTGAAGTGGGGAGATCTGTTCCTAGACTAAGATGTTCGAAGATAGATTGCAGGTCTATGCGGTTGAGCTGATGTGGAAACTGAATAGTAAATGTATTGTTTGGGATGGTGTTGTTATGATTTGCGGATTCCAGCTCTCTAGTGTTATAGGATGAAAAAATTTGAGAATTAATAGAGGGTCTAGACAAATAATCTGCCAGAACGTTTGCCTTTCCAGGTCGATATACGATTTTTACACCGTAATGTTCAATAGCATCAAGGAATCTGAGAATGCGATTCGGATGATCTACCCTCGTACTTAAAGATTTGAGGCTTTCGTGATCAGTTACGACCGTTACATCGCCACCTTCTACCCACAATCGCCAATGTTGAAGCGACAACAATATGGCTAATAATTCCCTTTCTTGCGACGCATATCGGGCTTGGGTATCCGATAACTTCTTGGAGAAGTACGCCACGGGATGAAGAACGGACTTATCTCCATGTAAATGAGGCTGTAATAGACAAGAGCCGACAAACATTTTACTTGCGTCGGTTTCTAAAATCACTGGTTTTCGCCAATCAAAAACTCTGACAACCGGTAAAGAAGTAATAATTTTCCTAATTTTATGCCAAGCAGATAGTGCATTTGATGATAGAGTGACTGGAAGGTTTTTACCCCCAAAGTCAAATCAGTAAGTGGTCCAGAAAGTTCAGCGTATCGATCGATTAAATGTCGGAAATAACCAGCCGCATTAACAAATCCTCTTATTTCAGTGGTCGTCGTCGGCATAGGTCGATTTCTGATAGCAGCCACCTTTGTAGGGTCTACTTCGATGCCATCCTTGGAAATTACAAAACCCAGAAACACGCCCTTTTTAACAAACATCTTGGACTTTCCTGTATTCAAAATCATGCCATATTTGGCAAGTTGCGCGAAAAGCAGCATTGCCCTCTGGTGTAATTGTTCTATGGTGTCTCCCCATATTGCAATATCATCGAGCAGACCAGAAGTAAAGTCTCGCATATCTGTTAAAATTTCTTCCATCAGAGCCTGGAACGTAGCAGGCGCAATCCAGAGGCCGAACGGCATAACGAGCCATTCAAAAAGACCAAATAGGCTTATGAAAGCGGTCTTTTCCCTATCCTCATTTGATAAGTTTACGTGCCAAAACCCGTCTTTCAAGTCTAGGAACATGTAATACTGATGCCCAGCAGCCCGCTGTATTTGATCCATTGCATTCGGTAGTGGGTGCGCATGCTTTTTTGTGATCTTATTTAGGTCCCGGTAATCGCAACAAATCCTATAAATTACTTTATTCGGGTTATCGTTGGCTGACGAGGAAGATTGTGTGGAGAATTTTTTTGGGACTAGGATTATTCTGGCTGCCCATGGACTCTTACTTCGTTGAATTATGGTGCCCAGAGACTTGTTAACAAATTGAGATATGGCTCTCTCCTGAGCAGGACAACACCTACGTGGGGCATGCTTAGTTGGATTTGAATTTCCTGTGTCGATTTTATGCGTCGTTCTTGCAATGACATCCGTTCGCCGCTGTGAGGGGTTGAAAATTCCCGGAAACTGGTTAACGTAACCATCGATATAATCGGTTATTAATTTATCGTGCAGAGGTGTGTCTTTGTGCCAGATAAATTTTCTATGCGGTAGTGTGGGCGTTTCCACTAGAAAGGCCGTCGTTGAAGGAGACACTAAATGTGCCTTACGTGAATAAGAGATAGGATGTAGAATTAATTGGCCGGGGAAATTTTGAAGGCAGATGTATTCTTTGTTGGGTTTCATGATATCAAACTGGCAATGAACACCAAATTTATGAAATATACTTTTCCCAAGGGTTAAATCACCAGGAAATGTATCATTAGCAACCACCCCGCAAGAGACGTCAAAAAATTTACTATATCCTGTAGTAGTAACAAATCTAGCTCGCACAATGACTTCCTTGGTCACTTCTGGCCCTGAGCCACCAATACCACGGAGGGTCGTTGGACATCTTGACTCGTATGAATTTAGAAAGCGAGCAGCTGATTCTGATACGTAGCAAGGAACACATCCGTAGTCAAAGAAAATTTTCACAAGCGCCTTACTAGATAGCTCTGCTTGATATAAGTAATGTGAGCCATCAAATCCTTCTCGCAACGGTTGAAAAGTTTGTGGATTATTATTATCCCCAACGTCCACTTCCACAAAGTGAACGCTCGGGCCTCCCTATTCATTGGTAATCTCTTCCATTAATTCAGCCAAAACTGCTTCGAACTCCTCGTCGGTCTCCAAATCTTCAATTACCTCCTCAGAATTTTGGGCATCAGAGATACCAAAATTATTGTCGCTCGTTACAACATGAGCTCTCTCACTTCTGTTGCCTAGTCTAGATCTCGAAAACTTATTCGAATTTAGTGGTGGTGCTCTGTCTGATTTCGTGTATCGGTTCACGAAGCGTTTAACACCTTGCCTGATTTTATCTCGTGAAAAATTGCTCTGATTATGAATCGGAGACTTAGTATTGGGTTTGGACGAGTTGGTGGAGGCCTTCCAATGAGGCCTAGGTGTTTGATTACATGAAGAAGCCCAGTGACCAGGTTTCCCACAATTATAACAAGTCGTGTTCTTATCCTTCGAAACAAAGTTGATTAGGTCGTTTTCAGCTTCAGTTGTCGCGCCTATGACTCGGTCATCTAGCCTTGGATCTTCGATAGCAGCAGTCGTCAATTTAATTTCAGTACTACCTGAAGATGGATCCTTATTTCGGCTTAAAAGTCTGCTTATTTGAATAGATTCTTCGATAGCTGCAGCAGTACTTAGGATGTCAATTTTATTTCTAATATTTAACAGGATGCTTGGAAGGTGTTCCTGTAACTTATCCTTGAAGGCTTCTTTGACAGCCAATGAAGTACGATGTTGGATTGGTAACTTATAGTATGCATCCCGAATCTTTAGAGTAAAAACAAGATCGGATTCTCCAATCGAAGGCGAAAGTTTGGAAAAGATAGTCATAGGACTGTATAGTACCCGATGTTTTCTTAAGACTTGTATTATGGCCTCCACTAGATCAAGCCAAGTCAGGTTGCTCTGCTTAGCCCATACCGCAACCTGCTTAAAATCACCATCCATGACTGAGACCAGTCTCATGGTTCACAGATGATAGGGAATTAGTGCCGTTTTAAGCTGATCTTGAATATTCCCAAGATTGCCAATGACTGAGTGGTTAGCAACATCTAATTTCGTCTCAGGCCTAAAAAAAATCTTGTTTTTATGACTAGTGACCCCGTAAAGACCTGCCTGAGACGGCAAAACAACTTCGGGCCAGACAGATATTACTCTCTGTTCTTGGTTCGTTAACGCCTCTGGCATTCGATAGGGTATCTCGAGATCGAAATCGCCATTGGGCAAGCGTAAATGATCTGGTGTAATATTTTTTCGAGCCGTCGCAGATTTATTGATAATCGAGTTGGCGTTGTCCGAGTTTGTGTTTTCATCCTGAAGACCAAGCGAAATATTATTGAGACGAGGAAATTTTTCCAACTCGTCATCAAGACCTGTGTCTCCTGTCGAATTAAAATGCACCAGGAACCGTATTGACAGGACTACCACATTTTTCATCATACTCTTTCTTTTGGACATCGTTTAAATATGGATCTTTAAAAACCATTGAAGGTATCGTGACTCCAGTAGTTGCTCTAGTTCGATGTGCAGGTAGTGCCTCTGCATTTTTATCTAAGAGTTTATTAATTCCACCCATCAATTTCTGCATGTTTTTCTCCATCGAAGATATTCGTTTGTCTATCCTTGTATCCATGTTTTTCATGCTTTCGTGAACATGCTTGAGTTGGGTCTCCACGACCAAGGCTCGAGTTTCAGTCGTTTTAAATTGTGTCCTGATTTCTTGTAAATCTGCTCGAATTTCACTAAATTCCGTATCTATGACCTCGTCACTATACGCAAATTTGTTTCTTGAATTAGATACTGCAGAATTGGACCTTGTATTCGGAGCCATCTTGATGAAATTGACTAATATGACGAAAGTTGTCTATTGGGGTTCTCCCTACAAAAATAATTATTTTTGTGTATATAAGCCGGCAGATCTTCTACTGGTAACTCACACTACAACGGAAATCACGTCGTAGCAAGTCAATTCAGTATATTAGATCTCTCTATGTTTTCTATCTACTAACATTAACGCGTCTTATACATATCGCGATAAGCGAGTGTTAGTAAGCAATATTAGATCCACAAGGGGAGAGTTTGAATCATGTGACAGGACTTCCCAGACAGGGGCGAATAACTAGACTAGCGCGTGTAGGATATATTGGATTGTAGACGCGTGTCGTAGAAATGCTGTCGTAATTAATATAATCATTTCCAGTTCACATTGCATAGCTTCTGTTCCCTTCTTTGTTGTGCGGGTCAAAGAGGGTACTTATTTCAACAGGTTATGAAGTCCGTTTGCATATGCATTGAATTGGTTATATTTTGGAATTGTTACTGACTCCAGAGACCGTGACTCAGTCAATCTCTGTGCTACTTCTCCGGTACATCGAGAGTACAAGAAGTACGCCAAGTAAGCCTCACCTCCGGTACTACGAAAGTACAAGGTTAGGGATCATAAAATCTGTTACGAACGAAGAATCACGATACAATCAACCTAGATCTCCAATCCAAATTTCTCAGTCTCAATTCTTACTGATCATACAAATCCGCATTTAACTTGTAAGATCAAGTCATGGGCGAATCAAACAATAGTTCATGGGGAATCCCAATCTTGAATGGTGAAAATCACGACTCCTGGTTTCGAAGGTACTAAGTGAAGCTTCTAGGTAAGGGGGTTTACTATGTTGTATAAAAGTCAATGGCAGATACTTGCGGCATTCCCTTAATTCAACACATAAAAGAAGGCCTAGAGAAGGTCGAGCTGGATAAGGAACCGTCTAAGAAGGCATCTACTAACGATAAGGCGGACGTCGAGAAAATTGGCAAGTTTACTCGTGATGAAGCCACGTCGATTGATCTACTTTTTAAGTCTCTGTCACAGGACGATCAAGCCCTTTATGGTGAGTATGACTCGGCTTACTCGCTGTGGTCATACCTTAAAAATGAAATACAGGCAGACAGATCCCACAACAGCGAATGAGTATATGACATTTATTCAGACGTTTGAATTGGGTAGTCTCTATTGTGGAAGCTTGGGATAGACTCAAAGACTATCGCCGAAAGCTAAGTGCCACGCACAGTTCTCTGAAGGTCACATATCGAGATCAAGCCTTGCCTCTGATTTTGGTACGATCCCCCCTAAAAGAATTCACGGCTACAATAGATACCTTAGTCGCTCAAATTGGACTCTCTATTGAAGACAAGTTAAAGAGACTGCAGCTCAAAGAAACTCGGGTGGCGACCGAGACGAAAAATGAAGGTGCATTTGCTGGATCTCTTAAGAATCGTAGTGTGCGACAATCAAAATCGTATCAACGCGCACATTCTGACAGTGATGAAGCCGGCTTTTCTCCACCATGCTACATTTGCGAGAAAAGGCATTTCATTAAGGCCTGTCCATACATGGAAATAACTAGAGCTGCATTTCACGAACATATTCGTGTAGTCAAATCTGAGCCGGGCAGAAGTAGGAGAACCAGAAATCAATCTCGAAACTCCCACCGTCGATCGCCAGATCAACTCAAATCAAAGATTAATCAGCCAAAACGGGTCGGTTTCTACAGAAAGAACAAGGCATACGAGGCCTCAATGCAGTCATACTCAGATAGTGACCTTAATTACTTTAGTGACAACCCAGAGAATTGTGATCACGCACAAATTTCACAGTCTCTGATAAGTAAGGCTTCCCATTCTTCCTTGGCCAGCGACACTGGCGCGTCCACACATATGTCCGACCAATTATCTCTATTCAGGTCCCTAACCCCAATTCCTTGTCGTACGATAATGGTTGGTGGGGGAAAGATTTTTGCAAATTTTAAGGGCTCCGTCAGGCTTAACTGCTATGATGGCTCATCGATGATATCGAATAATGTGCTCTTGGCTCCTAAATTAGGGATAAACTTGATGTCTGGGAGACAAGTTTGTCGAGGTGGTGGTCTAAAAGGTTCTTTTGATGAAAGCAATATGTATTTTAAAAAGGGGCAGAAAACTGTGATCACTGCTATGATGCTAAATGGCTTGTATATAGTTTCACATGTATCGAGAGCGCTTCCATACGCTCAAACTTGTGCTTTCAATGCCATCCCTAATTCTATGGAAGTTCCCTTTGATAAGTTAACCCCAGTAAAAGAGACTACATTATCAGCTAGTAAGAGGGATCGATATATGTTGTATCACCGGAGATTTTCTCATTTGGGGCCACAAAAGTTTAAGACTCTTCGTCATGTAACAAATCTGTCTCGACCCATAAAAGTACCACCATCCCTAGAAGAGCGCGTTTGTGAAGTCTGGCTGCTGACAAAAATGAGGAACAAAACTTGCAAAGAGTTAGCGAAGTGGAAAACTGAAAAACTCGCTCTAGTACATATTGATATCTCTGGACCTTTCCCATTATCCTTGCGTGAAAACAGATGGTTCATCTCCATCATTGATAGCTGCACGAGGAAGCTTTGGGTCATATGTTGCAAATCCAGAGATGAGAGTATCGTTGGATTAGACCAATGGAAGCTAGGAGTTGAATTTCAATCTGAAGAAAAAATAAAAGCAGTCCCGTCTGATAATGCAGGAGAATTTATCAAAGTTATCACCAAATAGAAAGTAGAACAAGGAACTCAAGTAGAACCGACGACAATTGCTATTTCAAATCAGAATAGTCCTGCCAAGCGCAATTTTCAAAGCTGTGAAAATGGTATGAGAGCATTACTGAAAGATACTGACCTCCCTCTAGAATTCTGGGACGAGGTGGTGGAGACTGATGCTTACATTCAAAACCGAACACAAACTGGCCCATACGTTGACGGCATTCAAATAAGCCCCGAAGAAGCGTTTACTGGTATCCGGTCAGATATCAGTCATATTGCCGATTGGGGAAGTAAATTTGTATCTTACATAAATCCAGATACAATTGCAAAAGGTCGGAGGACAGATAAGCTCGTGGATCGTGGAAGAGTCGGTGTATTCATAGAATACAGTGATACAACAAATAAATAGTTCCGTTTTTACAACCCAGCGCTTGGCTATACATCACGATCAAGCCAACTTACTGTCATGGAACACATAAAGGGAGGTAACGTTGATTTAAGATTAAAAAACTGCACTTCAGGCCCCAAGGAACCAAAAACGAATTTGAGGATCGTAACCCACGTGGAAGGCCGAGAAAAGATGCTAAGATAACACCCTCTAACCTTTCTCGACAGCATTGCCCAGAGAATTCATCAAGACCGCCGATACTAACAGAAATAGAGGAAATAGGGGAAATATCTGAAAATATACCTAGCCAAAAGCCTTCTATTCTAGAGCCATCCACTTTAAAGTCACGAATAGGAAAAAGATTGCCTGAACAAGAATCACTTGCTTCCTCTCAGCCACCACCCTTAAAACCGTCTTTAGGTGTGTCGCTATTAACACAAACACCGCAACCCTCTCTGCACGAAGAAAATAGTGTAGAACAAACACTTCAATCATCTCTGTACGAAGAAAATAGTACAGAGCATGCGCCTCAACCACCTTTGCACGAAGGAAATAGTACAGAGCTAAAAGATGTAGTTCGGAATAAAAGGATACACAATACCATCGAGAGACCTGTAACTAAGTGTGAAGGACTACAAGCGATCGGAATAAAACACGACGAACATATGTCACGGAATACTGTTTATTTCTCCTGCAACTAACTACGGAGGAGGGAAGTCAGGTGTATATACCAAGAGTAGTATAGCTACAGAGACGCGTACCAATAAACCCCCCTAAACACGTACATTCTAGAAATGGATCTTCGTCTACAGGGTATAAGATCTACATCTCTTACAGTGTTAGTACTTTTACATGAATGGCTAGTCCCCGACTTAGCCAATTGATATCCAGGGCACAGCCCCTAACACCAAGGCTTCAAATTTCAGGAAGAGTCAACGCGAAGATTATCATATCAAATCAAAACGCAGAGTTTTTGACGACGATTTTATCCCTGATGATGAAAATCGTAATCAAAAAAGAAGATGTAAGCAACTTGAACGACCACGTTATTTTACTAGATCAAAGCGCAGAAGAGATCTCAATGACCTAACACAGGAAGAAGAAGAGCGGTATCAAAAAATTGCAAGGGCTTTTGCCGTAAGAATGCTTGCCATAGATCAAATCGATCGCAGATTAGAGCATTCGTTTCCTGTGAAAATTATTGTCGGTATTCAAATTCCTCAGACTTACAACGATACCATAAATGATGCCATTTACAATAAAGAATGGAAAGCTGCAATGTTGCAAGAGATCATTAGTCTAGGCAAAAATGGCACATGAGAAGTGGTCTCACTCAAAGACGCGAACCTCGTTTCAACCAAATGGGTATATACGGTAAAACTTAACGCTGATGGTACAATCGAACGATTTAAAGCTAGACTTGTTGCTCGTGGCTTTAGTCAAATCCATGGAAAGGATTATACCGAGACCTTCGCCCCAACGGTTCGAATGGATACTCTTCGCTTGTTTCTCGCTAGAGTAGCCAAAAAGGATCTGGAATGCCATCACTTTGATATTAAAAATGCATTTACTGAGTCGTGCCTCAAGGAAGAGATCTATCTCTCAGCGCCAAAAGGTGTTCCAGTTAAGAAGGGACATGCGCTAAAAGCTTTACGCAGTCTCTACGGTCTCAAGCAGGCTGCCAGAGATTGGAATTTGCTATGTAAAGCTAATCTTATTCGTTGGGGATTTATTCAAAGCCGAGCTGATCCATGTCTATTTACTCACGAAGGACGATCCATTCAGATCCTAGTTTATGTTGATGATATATGTTATGATAATGATGTCGTGTGGTAAAGTAATGCACATACTAGTATAGGTACTAGTCCCAACACTAGTGCCGATGGCGTATAAGGGTTAGAGCACTAGAAACTCTTAGTGTAGCACGGTTGACTCTAGAACATAGCTAAATGTGCCCGGGACGACCAATGACATATGCACTAATGGTAGTAGTGCATGGCAGGGGCAAGGGACATTAGGGATCGCACATGGCAACAAGCACCCACGTATTGTTTACTTTTCACTGTATAACTACAACGTAGACCAGCTCTATTGATAGAGTATAGTTAAGCATTACTGGACTTTGAGCTCCACATTCTACATTCTACATACTCTTTACTCATCTATGCATTCCAAACACCTTACATCCACTTGTGTAGTAGCCAATCTCAGTTACTCTCCCAAACGGTATTTCCTTCAATCACTCATAACCATAATAATGTAGCTGCAGCAGCTACCAAAACCGAAAATTTACTTTGGTTCTTTGAAAAACTCTCTTCCCGACTTAATGCCAAGAATCTGGGGGAGATTCAGAAGATCCTTGGAATGAGAGTTACAAGATGTTATAAGGATGGGGGCTTGTGGATAGCACCAGGTTGTTATACCTGGTTGAGATAGTCACAAATGATATAAGAATTCTGACTTATCACAAATAAGAGAGGGAACAGAGTGGCACAACAGTCTGTAAATCTGAAGTGTGGAGTTAATTTTCCCACTACGACACAGAGTGCTAACTATATAATCTATAATAATCTAGCGCTAAGAGTTCTAGTGATTTGGTCGTATACGGACTAGCGTATTCTACAATTTAGAGTCTTAACTGTTAGGAGACTAGTGTATCTGTGCATATCGCTTTGAGTGCACAGCCCTATCTCTAAACTGCCCGTAGCACTTAATTTCAACACAAGAGACCGCGCAGATCATACTATCTTTATTGATCAAGAGCAGTATCTTAAGGCTGTGCTCGAGAGATTTGGGATAACTGCAAGCAAATTTAAATCAAAGAAAATTCCAGCAGCTACTCCGAGGCTCTTCGTCTTGCTGAAGCCGAAGATAGAAGAATCGATGTGACCGAATACCAACAAGGAATCGGAAGCTTGATGTTTGCTATGGTACTAACAAGACCCGATATAGCATTTGTTCTAGGAAAGCTCTCACAGTATATGACTGATCTAGCAGAACACCATGGTCATGCCTTAAAAGAACTTTTTCGTCATCTTCGATCGACCGTGTCCCAGAGGCTTCGCTTCCGACCTGGGGGAGCTTACAAAAATTTCATGGTATACGCTGACGCTGATTGGGCAAGCGACAAGTCAGACCGAAAGAGTGTGTCCGGAAGCTGTTAAAATTGGTGCTATTTGGTAATGAAGATTATTGTTATTATGGATAGTCACAACAGGTCAAAGCCCCTTGTGTCCAGAATCATGATTACTCATACATTGACCAGCCACCCATTTTCCTACAAAGAGTTACTGGTCGTGAAGTCGCTTAGTTGTAGCAAATTAGTTTACATAGCATCTGTACTAAAGCGGTAGTAATTAACATCTCTCCACTACAGTTTACAGACTCCTTACTTTCCACCGCTGCCAAGTGATATCTTTGAGGCTTAACAGCTCTGCTTTTACCCTACGCTTTATTACTCCAAAAGAAGCGTGGCTATCTTTTACGGCAGCCCGATCTCTTGGTCCAGTAAGAAACAGAGATCAGCAGTTACCTCAAGTTGCGAGTCTGAGTATATAGCACTCTCAGCTTGCGCCAAGCAAGCTCAATAGATTGCCCAGGTTCTTAGGGATCGAGGCTGCTCTCACTACATTGGGGACGACTCTGAGCTAGTGCAAGTGCTAGGTGACAATCAAGGCGCACTTGCGCTCGTTAAAAATCCTCATCTGCATGAAAGATCTAAGTATAACGATGTTTGTCATCACCATGTAAGAGATTTATTTGAACGAAAGCTTGACGTAACTTATATCCTGACAGCTGACATGGTAGCGGATGGGATGACAAAGCCACTGATGAGGATAATATTTGAGAGATTCAAATCTCACATAGGCAAAGTCGATTAGGATCGAGTAAAGCACCGAGACAGACTCTGTGGGGGAGTGTTGTAGATTAGTGGTCCAGTTTATGTCACGTGCTTTTCTGTTACAAGGGAGAGATTGAATCATGTGACAGGACTTCCCAAACAGGGGCGAATAACTAGACTAGCGCGTGTAGGATCTACAGGATTGCAGACGCGTGTCGAACGAGTGTTATCGCAATGTATATAATCATTTCCAGATCACATTGCATAGCTTCTGTCCCCTTCTTTGCTTTACGGGTCAAAGAGGTTACTTATTTCAACAGACCGGTCGAAATTGGCCTGATGAATTGTACAAGGAGAGGCGAGCTCCTATTGCCCAGCCCGAGTGTTATGTCTCAAGGACAGTTTTGTGTTCGGGGTCCAACAGTGCGAGAATTTGTTTTAAGTCTTTCGCATAAATGCAGCTTTCATGCTTTGACACGAGTGACCCTGATACGGTGCATAGAGCGATGACTCAACTTGATGTGAGGGGGACTCACACCCGAACGCCATTTGAGGACATTACTCAGAGTCAGGCGCTTTACAGTCCTTCCATCTCGACTTGGGAGAATGGCCCAGATGATATACCACACGACCATCCGACCCAATAGTTATGGAGACTTCTTGCATGGGGAAAGTTTCCAAAACACTGTAGCTCTGGGCAGGCGATGTCTCGACACTCAAGCCACATGAGATTGTTATGAATTATATGATTGTATTAACAGGGAGAGAAGTCTTCAGAAATTACAGAGGATAATATCTTGGTTCTCGCTTTATGTCCTCAACCAACTTACCCTGTCGGTGGGTCACGCCAGAGGTGCATCAAGGTCGGATGGTGCAGTGGTACATCGTCTGGGCCATTCTCCCAAGTCGAGTCTGGGTAGCCAAGGCACATGTCCCACTCGAGACAGGAGAAAGCTGGTTCGAATCCAGCAAGACCCGTACACCATATTTCTCACCTGGTCACATATGTGACGTTAGTGAAGGCACACTGGATAGTGATAGGTGGCGGAAATGCGTTCCCACAGCAGAGAGAAAAGGTTGAGGATGGAAGGACTGTAAAGCGCCTGACTTTGAGTAATGTCCTCAAATGGCGTTCGGGTGTGAGTGCCCCTCACATCAAGTTGAGTCATCGCTCTATGCACCGTATCAGGGCCACTTGTGTCAAAGCAGGAAAGCTGCATTTATGCGAATGACTTGAAAAAAGCCAACGAAGCGACGCGCCCCACTGATTGCCCGCCCTTTTGTTAAAGTATGAAAGCGTTCCGAAATCTTGTCTCATCACACGTACAGGAATACAAAACATGAACGCGAACTTCATCGTCTAAGGATTAGGTATTTAGGGTACGCCAACGCCGGCACGATCTATGGTCCCACTACTACGGATCTTGGGCAGTCTCGGCTTGTCATATTGGAAATCCTAACTGGATTCACCCGGGAATCATAAATTAACAAATAGATACCACGGTACCAACGTCTTTCCTGTCCATTTTCAGGATGGCCATCATGTTTGTAGCTTCTGATACGAAGTTTAATGGATATTGAAAGTAGACAGAGAAATCCTTGCAGCCACTTTCGGTGTATGAGCTCCCGGGTACCAAGCATTTCTTCAAGAGCCGAGGAAAGCTCATATGGCAACAGGGATGATTGAGGGTCCGCATGGAAGGATTTAGGCAATTAATACCAATCGAGATATTTAGTGTGCTAGATCGTAGATCGTCCTGTTGGAGGCCAGGAGTTCAGGATGTTTAGTTTTCGAACAACAAGCTAGCGTTTATTGCTTGAATTAAAATTACACATCATGGCAGGAAGGGTCGAATGATGTCGCGGGATCAATTAGTGTCAATAAACAACAGAGCAAGTCCCAAATATAATCAATTATCTAAATCTAAGGAGAGAAGTAAATGTGCTACGGGAATATCAAGATATGCGTTAGGTACAGTATTAGAAGATTATGATCAGCGGTTACTCTCCACAGGGTTTTGCACAGGGTTAGTACGTGTTTGCAGATCAGCTCCTAACCTTAATCATCGTAAGCGAGATTCCTTAAGTTACTGTACTGGCTGCGCCAGTATCCTACCACGGGCTGGTCCCGTAACAAAGGGGAGGATAAAGAATTTTCTTCCTCGAGTCTCAAGCTGTTGCTCACCATAGTTGAAGTCTAAGCGATAAGAGAACGTAGTCAACCCCCTCTTGCTTTTTCCACAGACTGGTGAAAGCGCACTGTCTCTGGATCATTAGACGCAAGGGTCGAGATGACAGCTTGATCGAGAAATTTAAGAAGATCCAAAATGAGAAGAGATGGCTAGCCATGGACCACACGTATCTATATATGTACTGTACAGCGTCTCGGCCCTAAGATTGTTAGTGGCTGATATGAGTTTTGTGTGTCGACGCCTTGTCATCACTTATCTTCAGACACCATCAACATCAGCCGCTAACAATCTTTAGGGCTGAGACACTGTATGTACAGGTACCTGAAGTCGAAGGGTATTTTTGATGACGGATCTCCTACCGAACCCCCCTTTAAAATTTAGTAAATGTACCATGCATATTATTTCATAGGGAGAAATTAGATGGGCAGGCAAGAGAACCTTTTTCTCGAGCCTTCTCATTCTCTTTCTCTCCTGTTTAATTTTTGTTTTTAATTATTGTCCATTTGAGTACGACTACTGACAGATGTACAAAACCTCTCTGCCGATGTTACGGGATTAACCCGTGATTAAATCCCGTCTGCGCCAGTACGATGCGGACAGTAGGTGTAAACCGGGATACAACAAGCTAGACGAAAATGGGAGATGGTCGACAGATAAATTGCATGTGTTGATGGATATGATGAAGTATTTGAGATGTGGCTTCACTAATCCCCTTCCAGATAAGACACCTGACAAATTGATGATCAACTAGTGTAGATAAAAAAATATTTGTCGCATAACTGGGAATTTTCCCAGTCCTCGTATCTTAATGCCATGACCCGTGAGCGGGAACCTTTTGATTCGCATTCTCTCTCTGTTGATGTCAGTGAAGCTGGGGTAACATTCTTTCAGGACATACACTGACACCAAGGCCTGACATAAACATTTCCCTTAAAATGTCTTACCCCTAGATCCATCATCTGCAAATTTCCACATCATTTTCACAAGAGAGTGGCTAAGATGATCGTGAGTAAAAGTCTCAATCTATTGTTATGGGCAAGAAACGAGCAGCTGCGCTCATCCAATCCTCACCAGTCCAAATTTCTCTAATTTAAATCTACACATGTCTCGCTTATCGCCGTGTCATCTCTGGCGTCTCCCGTGAGAGACAGATACATGTTAATAGATTTATGTATTGATGGTGATAAGCGGATTGGACTTTGCACGTTCTCGAGAAATAAGTTCTTGATTTTCTATTTGTTGTAGCCGTCTTTGCTGGATCGCCATTAACAGCCCGAGAAATATCCTGACCGGACATAATTGCTCCGACGGCATCCAACAGAGAGTCACCCGGTCATAATTGAAGCACGTCAAGCATTGCTCATCTCCATTCCATACGCCACGCACTCGTGTCGATCAAGTCATTTATAAAGCTGATGACGAGCGAAATGCTGTAAACTCAATTACCTAACGCCAACGACATTGACCCCTAAATTTACATGCGAAAGACGCCAAACTTCGTTTCTGTTTCTCGCTTCTTCCCACCACTCAAGGCAGCCCATAAGCCGAGACCGAGGACACGTCGCGTATGACTCGGGGTAATAATGCCATCGTCCTGTTGTCTATGATTAGCCATTGCCTACAAAATAGAGTAATTTTATCTAACCCAAAGATGCGCCGAGGAAAAGATCGCTTCACTTTCCCGCTCAATTCTCGCCTTTAACTTAGGATCGACGACCTTCCCCACGGCCCCCATCACCGCAGTTAACTGTTCCGATCCCATGACCCCAATCTGAGCATTCGGCCACATCCACAAAAATCGTGGATTGTAAGCTCGTCCACACATGCCGTAATTCCCAGCCCCGCTACTTGCGCCAAACACGACAGTTAATTTAGGGACGTTGGCGCAAGCGACGGCGGTGACAAGTTTCGCGCCGTTTTTGGCGATCCCCTCACGCTCGGCGTCGGTACCGACCATAAAGCCGCTAATATTTTGAAGGAAAATTAAAGGGATCTGTCGTTGACAACAGAGCTGGATAAAGTGCGCGCCTTTGAGGGCTGATGTACTGAATAAAATCCCATTGTTTGCGAGAATGCCAACTTTGATCCCGTAAATACTCGCGAAGCCCGTGACTAAACTACTCCCGTAATCCCGCTTAAATTCCGAAAAGACGCTCCCATCAACGATTCGGGCAATGATTTCGTGAGCGGGGATCAGACGTCGCAGATTAGTACTCGCTATCCCCATGAGCTCTTCGGGGTCGTATAGGGGTTCCTCATATGTAGATTGCGGTGGAAAATCTCTTTTGGGCCAGTTTAAGTTTTGAATGCATCGTCGAGCGAGTACTATTGCGTGTTCATCATCGACTGCGAGATAGTCAGCAACTCCCGAGACGGAGGTGTGCATCTTGCCGCCGCCGAGATCTTCTGCACTGACAACTTCGCCCGTGGCTGCTTTAACGAGTGGCGGTCCGGCCAAGAAGATATGTCCCCGGCCATCCACGATAATATTCTCGTCCGACATGGCAGGCACATAAGCACCACCAGCCGTACACGGGCCCATGACCACGGAGATCTGGGGAATTCCCATCGAACTCATTCGTGCTTGGTTATAAAAAATACGACCGAAGTGTTCACGATCAGGGAAGACATCAGCTTGATGTGGAAGATTGGCACCACCTGAGTCGACCAAGTACACACAACTGGTATTTTTCAGCAGAGGGCGTCATCATGGGAGAGAGTCGGCAAGAACCTACGGTAGACCATTCTCTTCGGCGATAGCTTGTGCTCGGAGATGTTTCTTGACAGTAATGGGAAAGTAGGTCCCGCCTTTGACGGTGCTATCGTTGGCTACAATTATGCACGTCACACCTTCAATCACGCCGACTCCGGTAATGATGCCACCGGCGGGAACGTCCGTCTCTGGGTATACTTCATATCCAGCTAGTGTAGAAAGTTCCAAGAAGGACGAGCCGGGGTCAATCAACGCGGTAATTCGATCGCGAGGAAGCATCTTGCCCCCCGCCACGTGCTTCTTCCTCGCGTTTGGGGGACCCCCTTCCTGTATCTTTCCAACCAAATCACTAACTCTCGTCAAGGCCTCCCCCATATGTTTTGCATTTTGCTGAAATTGTTCCGAGGAAGGGTCCACTGACGTTGACAGAACCGAGATAGCTGCAGCTTGGTAGGATGTGCAGTAGGTCGTAGCCGAGGATTGCGTATGAGAGCAGGGGTGATCATAGGGAGCGCGATGTCGACCGACGATTAAACAGCGACTCAGATACCGAGAATCAAACGGAAAAGACCGCCATGGTCTTCGTGCAATACCTTTCATGAGGCAAATCGACATCTTGAAGAATGAAAACGGTGGAACGATGTCCTGCTCAGTAGCGTCCCACGTCGCACCCGTGCATTCACCTTATCGACCTCGGCATAAAGCGATAAGGACGGTTATTCAAGGCTTTGTCCTACGTCAACGAAACCTGCCCGGAACGTCAGTGTGTAGATCAAGGGATACATATAAGACTGCGGAATCTACGTCCCATCGATGGGTATTTTTCTCTTCAAATTCTCATATGGCGATACGTAATCTTACACGATCATTGACTCACCTCCGCCCACGCCGATCGTGGCTAGCCGAGCCAGGGCTCGCGACCCTCTCCACACAGCGCCGTCTCGCCTCCACGAAACATCCCAGGGGCTTCGAAGCGCCAAATCCGGCCGATCTGATAGAGCTTCGTGAAAAAGTTCAAGAATTTGTGCGTCGAGAGATTCCCGAGGAGGTCGCAGCCAGGACAGATAAATCCAATGCATTCCCCTCGGGAATGTGGGAGCGGCTGGGCGATGCTGGTTTCCTCGGTCTTACCGCTGATGAGGATGTCGGTGGTCTAGCTCTGGGATGTCAAGCGCATTGTATCGTCATGGAAGAAATCTCGCGAGCTTCCGGCTCAATTGGCCTGAGTTATGCGGCGCACTCCCAGCTCTGCGTAAATCAACTACAACTACACGGCACCGCCGAACAAAAGAAGAAATTCATGCCCGCGTTGATCGCTGGCACCAAGGTCGGTGCTCTCGCCATGTCCGAAAATGGTGCGGGGAGTGATGTCGTGAGTATGAGAACTACAGCGCAAGCAGTCGGTGGTGGCTATCTTCTTAATGGAACCAAGATGTGGATCACGAATGGACCGGATGCCGATGTTATCATCGTTTACGCCAAGACGGAACCCGATAAGGGCTCCAAGGGTATAACTACATTTATCGTCGAACGAAACTTTGAGGGCTTCAGCTGTGCGCGAAAGCTTGATAAGATGGGCATGCGCGGGAGTAATACAGGCGAACTCGTTTTTGACAACGTCTTTGTTCCATCCGCTAATGTTGTGGGTCAGATCAATGGCGGGGTCAAAGTTTTGATGGAAGGATTAGACTTGGAACGTCTCGTGCTCAGTGCGGGGCCCGTTGGCATCATGCAGGCAGCCCTCGATGTCGCGCTTCCATATACCCATCAACGAAAGCAATTTGGACAGCCGATTGCTCATTATCAGTTTATCCAGGGTAAATTAGCTGACATGTACACGAAGCTTCAGACGGCCAGAGCCTATACCTACACAACGGCACGAGACGTAGATGAGCTGGGCCTGATACAAACACAGAATTGTGCAGGAACGATCATGTATGCTGCAGAGCGAGCGACGGAGTGCAGCCTCGACTGTATTCAGTTATTGGGGGGGATGGGCTATGTAGAGGAAATGCCGGCCTCCAGATTATTACGAGAGTAAGTTACCTTCGTTCTAAAGGAGAGTTAACTTATCCAGACAAGCGCAAAACTCTACGAAATCGGTGCAGGGACCACCGAAATCAGAAAAATCGTTATCGCTCGCGTATTTAATCGGGAATATGCTAGTCACAGCCTGCCTGTATAGAAGACTTCTAGATGAGAACGAAATTACATCATACATAGTGACAAAATCCAATGTAATTACGCTTTCGGTGTTAGTGGTTTAGGAAAAGGATGCAAATAATGTATAATCGATGAAACAAAGGTCAGTGAAAGAACCTAGGACCAATTTCTCGAAGTAATCTCAAGAACGATATGAATGGGAACGATCGCTTTTATTTTTACGAAACTATCCAAATGCTGCAATACTTAGTGCCACAGGTAGTTGTGGCCAAGCAGATAAGTATGCATGAAGCGGCCATCGACGTGTGTGCTGCCACAACATCATGGCGAAATTCATCTTTCTAGACGACGCAAATTAATTTACAGATTGAGCAGTGTTTATGTCGACCAGCCCTCTGATTAGCACTGGCATAGATTAGGTGAAAGTAACTAGAGCCTAGGAGCCGTTGAAAGAGGCCTGACGGTTTCTAGCTCGGTCTTTTTCTAGAAGCAAAGTTAATTGACTTTTACTTCTACTTAGTTCATCTGGCACATTTGGTAATGTTCGTTGAGTTTGTTGACCAACACCCTTTATCAGAGTACTTGATGGCGATGGAAATGTTTTATTTTGGGTCTTATCAGCATCGGATTTATGTGTAGTATCACCGTGATTTGTCATCAATGAACTGGACGTTGAGGCTTGTGAATATATTTTTCCAGGCACAGCGATGTAGCATGAAACGAGGCTTGTTGCCCCAGCCAAAGGTATGTGCGAAGAGTGGGTATTTCGAGATGGCATATTCCCTTTAAATATAAGTTTAGATCTACCGTGATTTGAATGGGTTTCATCTTTGTTTTTAGGAGAAGATTTGCGCGTGAGGACAGGCGGAAGATCGGGCTGAATAGTCATGACGTCTCGATCAACTTGTTTTCCTTTTTCGAGTCGACGCTGAGCTGTGACATCTTTTTCCGCCGACTGGCTTATCGCTCGATCCGTAGCCCTGGCAGTGTTACTTGCCAAAGCCCTCCGCGCTATCGACCTACCGCTGGTACTACTTGAAGACCTCAACTTTGATGTTGAGGTCCTTCTGACGGATGGGATTTTATTTGCAGATAACTTCTCTGAGATCTGACGATTGGATCTCCCACTCTCCTGAAGCGTGGATACGGACGCTCGGCTCTCCGATGCTGGTAACAAAAACCCGTTTGGCATTCGAGCCGGTTCTACAAAATTTCCCGCCGTCTCAATTGAAGACTGAGAGCCCTGCTGGGATAGGATGACAGGTCGCTTTTTCTTCGCCGCGACTACGACGGGAGGTTTCTTTTTCGATATAGGCGGCGCTACGGCACGCTTCTTGTCCGAGCGTGAACCCTGAGATCCGAGAGACGATGACGGACGAGATGCATGCGTCTCTCGATTGGATCTTTTCTTCTCCTCCGAGTCATGAGGTGAAATGAACCGTGCTGTCGGTCGAGGTGCACTCAGTGGCGGGTCTTTTGACTTTTTCAGGATAGGATGGGGGACCGGCGCCGCAGTCTTGGGTTTGGAGGATGGGACTGTCGTGATCGTCGACTGATGAGCGAAGGGAATGGAATCTCCGTCCGTTGTAGCCTAAGACACTATGGTTATTACATTAAAATTATGGATGGAGGCATCATCGAGCATACTGTTTGCGCATGTCGCTGTTGATACGGCACACTCAGAAGATGATCATTTGTGAGCTGGTGAAACAGACTTGCGAGAACACGACCCGATAACTTGTTCTGTCTACTCCCCCATACGCGCCACCAGAAATTCTCCAACCGTCTTGCCTGGGCGGTCGGATCGAATGGACATCGTTTAATGGTGGAGAAAACTGAAAGATTTAGTGCTCTGCTCATTCATTTGGTTTCATCTATCGACATAATTACCTTTCCAGAATCTCGTTATTACAGCTGGATCCAATGGTTCATTGTTGATCCTAAAGATTATTCCCTCCACCTCTGATGGATTGACCACCATAGTCGGACGTGTAGACATGCTCTTGACAGCAATCGAACACGGGCTTAGACGGCATCACTGTCAATGCAAGCAAGCCCATGAAGAGAAATACTATATCCGCTTCGATTTCGCAGTCATGTCGCATTAAATTTGCGCTCAATATTTCGGATTGAGATGATGATTCCTCCGAGAATATGTCTTTGGTACCGAAATCCTAGGGTCAAAGGATGGTCGTATGAGTAGGGTAAGTAATGTCTGGGTCATGAAATATTCGATCCAGACTTCTGAGTTTGTTTCTTTTTGGCACTTGCCGTTTGCCAGCGCACAACATTAGGTTACTTGGCGTGCGCTTTGCACGCCAAAAAAAGAAAAACAAACTATCGTTTAGATTTAAACTTCAGCATTTATGATCATCGACTAATACCACTAACAGATGTAGTCATTAAATTATCATCCAACTTCTGAGCTTGTAAACTCGTTTGATCGAGAGTGTTAGGTGTATGGGAGCTTTGAACATATTATGATTGTCGACGAATATATTTCAATCTCGTTGCAGCGCTCCTTAGCTGAAGACAATATGATCAAAGAAGCAATCGTCAGTAGATCTCAGGTGGAGCAAATTATGTTTACGCATTGAGACGGTTGTGCCGCTCCCTATCTTTCATGGAAACGGTCTGAATATGTGAAATGACATGGATTTTGTGGCCGAACCAGCTTCCATGAACTGAGCTGCTCTACTAGGTCTACGGATGGGTAGATGGATGGGTTGTTCGATGGGTCGATGGATAAGACGTGGCGCCACGCGGCACTTCTTTAATTTCTCTGACTCAGCAGACTCTGATCTCCTAGTCGTGTGCCCAATTTGCCGGCTTGGCATGTCCGGGAGCTAGAGGTAAAGATTGTTCACAGTCGGCGTTCATTCTGTAGATTGAGCTGAGAGTTACAGCTTCGCATGATATTCATTTATACCCATGTCGTTTTGCAGGGGTTTGACTGTAGATTTTAACACAGGAGAATTTCTCTATGATAATCTCATGCAGAGTTCCTGCAGCTCTGATAATTCTGGCCATGATGTACGTTGAGACTGCTAGGGTGTCTTGCAAGGGGGAAATGCTGATTGGACGTATTAGCTCATGAGATTTTTCTGTAAAATATTTACACCCATGTAACTTTCACCAAAAATTAATCTAAATTCAAATTAATTTTAAGGATATTATTTTTCATTCCTATTCAAGGTTCCTATAAAAAATAACTGTGGATATCACAGCTAATGGTCTATTGATCCGCCTTGCGCTCGAATAATTGCTAAGCACCTATCTTGCATATCACTGATAATATTTGCGAGTGTTTCAGGCTATGTGCATTCCTGCCAGGCTTCTTCCACAAGGAATTGAATTTCAGTCCTCCCACGCTGCCGTCCCAGATTGGAGTCTCCATATCGATCCTGTATTTATGACTTCATCAATCCCCAAACATTTTCGATTGGATTCTAATTAGGGGAGAGAGGCGGCCAGATCATAGGTAACATGCCATGTTCATCGAGGTACTCCTTCACGATAGCTGCAGTGTGAACAGGAGCGTTGTCTTGCATAAAATACATAACATCAATTCTTGCAAAGCTCGAGCTCAGAAATCCAACAGACTCCGGGAGAACACTTTGACGATAACCTTCCCCGGTTATTTTCTTCCAACTTCTTTGCCAGAACTCAAAAGGACCTGCTAGGGTGCCGGCAAAGCATCCCCAAAACACCCAAGAATGATTTTTCATATGGCGATCAATGATGCATGTACTTTGGTACTCTTCCTGCTCATGTAAAAATCTTTAGCGCTTCACATCTCTCTATAACTGATGAAACGAAAACTGACCTTCCTAGTGACATGTACTTCGTTGATTGGACCATCGTTTATCCACGTCTCGTCACTCCAGATTATCCGACACCAGTCGTTTAGACTTAAGGACTAATTTCATTCAGCCCACTCAAGACTTAGTCTTCTATGTTCGTCAGAGAGGGAATGCTTATTTCTGGCAATGCGCCTGCTGTGGCCTCTTCTCTTGAGAGCATTTAGTATTGCATCTTCGCCAACATTCCGTTGTGAAAAATTAACTGCTAGCTCCAAGTATATCATTTGCCGAGTCTCTTTCGAGCTGCAGACAAATATTTCTGACTTGTCTTGTTCGGGATTTATTCTAGGTTTTTAACCAGTGCCTCTTCGTGGCTCAACGCATCCCATGCAAATCGTATATCTTATTTGATGAATAGTAACTCCAAGTATATCAGAGATCCCCTTACTAGTTTTTCCAGCTTTATGAAGAGTAAAAACCTGATTTTAATTCTGTGAAATTGTGATATCTTTGTAAGTATTCGTCTTATTGCTTTTTGTCTATCCTGTTATATCATAGGAAATTTTAGGAAATTATTTCGCAGGCGATATTGGATGAAGGAGACGATTAAGATTAAGAAAACTAAAATTTGACAAGATGAAGCATGTAAAGGGGGGCAGAGCAGAGCAGGTAGACAAGAGTGGGATGAAATGACATCAACACTTTAGCTTGATGGTTATGTAATATAATTTGTAGTAAGCATCCTGCAACTACAGTCGTCCCTCTCTAACTCGATAGTGGGTCTCGGTAAAAGTGTTGAAAATATTCATTGTAACTTGGACTTTCATACTTGCAACACTTACCCTTACAGGTCATTTTGCGTGCAGGGGTAATTATTGAAAATGTACATGGTTGAATTTCAATGAATATTTTCAACACTTATACCGGGACCCACTATCGAGTTAGAGAGGGACGACTGTACAGTACAATCTCGCTATAACAATGTGGGGCAAAACTTAACTAAGGCTCCCGATTGGAGGATTCAATTAAATCGGTCAATCGGGAGCCTTGGTCAAGTTTTGCCCCATATTGTTATAGCGAGATTGTAGTGTAATATGTTTATTCCCTGTAAAAAACTGGGATCTATCCCTATTTTTCCTCGTCGATCACCGAGTAAAAGATGTCCCTGAGGCCCTGTACGTGATAGCAGACAAGCAAGGGAGCTCCATGTTGAAGTATCACTGAGGCGCACCAAATTGGAGGACAATTAATTCACGCAAATGGATATTCATGCATACGTCTTGTGATCATTCCACGTGATATATTCTACGAAGTTAACAGCTTTGATCACAACTCCATAAATTTAAGCTAACAGTCCGTAGTATAGAAGAATGATGAGTCGTATTCCACCTAGACTTCTACCAATCGATGTCAATCTCGAGGGTCCTAGGGATAGAGATAGGTCGATAGGAAACGGACAAAATTTGATGGCGATCGAGGTCCACCGGCAGATAACACGATGACTCTGTTGCCCAACTTTAGACACCAATTAGTCTCATATTTGTCTTTTCTGTCTCTTGACGTTGGTGTATTCTCTAAACCCAAGCTGAATGTATTCACGTCAAACTCGTTCCGACTGAGGCCTTTTTAGACTTTCCTGTACGCCGAGAGACATGTACTTCAAGTTCACATAATCTCCAACAATACTTTTCTGTCAGGATGCTTGTCTTTACTCACCACACCACTTGAGTTTTATATTTCCTTCCCTTGCCGAATGTCGAGCCATCAGTTCAATACATTCTTCCGCAGTTTTGGCTTCGGAAATAATATTTTTTGCATGCTCTGCCACAAACCCCGCACTGACGGCATCTTTGACCCAACTAAGTAGGCTGTTCCAATAGCCTTCAATATTCAAGACAACGACACATCGGTCGTGAAATCCCAGGCTATTCCATGAGGCCGCTTCCATGACCTCGTCAAAAGTGCCATAGCCGCCTGGAAGAGCTATGAAGCCAGAGCCAGGAGCACCTGAAAAAACTTCAGATCCCATCAGTTGCTTTCGCGTATGTATATCACGGACAACAGTTGTATGTCCAAATACACTCACATCGGCTGAGGATATGGTCACGTCTTTTTGCAGTTGTGAGTGACGTTCAAACTGAAATAGAGGTGCTGGGAATATTCCGTGGACAGCATCTGGTCCTGACAGAGCGACGAGTGTTTTCGCGATGACGCCCATGAGCCCGACTGTTCCTCCTCCATACACCAATTTTATTTTGTTTTTGTGCATGGCGTGCGCCAAAGCGTGCGCGGCCTCCTGTTACATTTGAGTTCACAGTACCCGAAGAAGCAGATATGCACGCACCATATACGCTGGACTGTTGCCGAGCGACGAGCCACAATAAACCACCATCACCCTCTGAGATGCATTGCTAGCTCTGGGCGTCGACGGGACCAGGTCGGATCGAGTCGAGAACAAGATGTTTTTGGGATCAATTTTGAAGAAGCCAATCTCCGAATGTTGGGGACTTGTGAGCTCATCTACGTTGGCTGACACACCTTGTACCGACGGCATGGTGAAATTTTAAATTTAAATGCAAAATCAATCTTACCAGATCGTGGGGTTAGGCATAGATTTATAGTGAGGCTGCAAAGTCAAATGCACTCTGGCTTTCGCCTGATCTCACGGGAGAGTGCCAATAGTTAGTGAAGCTCCGCTCTAATGAATCCTCACTGATTTCCGACAAGTGTACCTGATGATTTTCTTGACCAGCGAGAGCAGATTGTACAACTTACAGAGATTTGTGGATATCAACTCCGGGTCGGATGGTGCAGTGTTACACTGTCCGGGCCGGCCTCCGACGTAGAGTTTGGGTCGTCTGGACACATGCCCCACTCGAGACAGGAGAAAGCTGGTTCGCATCCAGTAAGACCCGCACACCACTTCACTCGCGGTGATCCTGTATTCGCAGGATGACGAAAGCATGCTCAGATCGCTATGGGTTTGTCTCGCTTTTCCCTGTGGTGGGTCTTCACGGAAGAGGGTACATGTCGTCCGGCGTAGTGGTATCTGCAAATGAAATCTGAGTCTGCGTGTTCCAAACGTTAACATGAGTCGTTCTATAACAAAGAAGACGTATCTTCCGAAAATACCGACATGGGCCTTAAGGCGCCGAAATGGGATCATTGAATAATTTAATTTTATATATCAACTCCTAAGAAAAGAGGTACGAGAGTACAGTGTCTCAGCCCTAAAGAGTGTGAGTGGCTGATGATAGTGTTGTATGCTAAGATAAGTAGCTGCAAGGTGTAGACACACAAACCCAAAATTAGCCACTAACAATCTGAAGGGCTGAGACACTGTACATGTTCCCTCTAGACCGCTTAAGTAAGATTTTATGGGTTTTTTATGGCACTCAATTTTTTTTTTGCGAATATCCGGAATCCTTCACGTTGAGATTTTCCTTGAAAGCATGACGAGTAGAGCGTGTGTACCGGTGGTCGTATCCTCAGTCTCACTACTTACCTGTCACCCTAGTTTTGTCAGTCGATCACCAATCACAGACATTCAGGAGTGAGAGGAAGATTTCAGATGTATGGGCTTCCATCAGCATAGAGCTACCTTTGTGCAATTCAAGATGTGACAGGACCACACAAATAAAACCCAATGACGAGAAAAGTGAAAGACATTACACGACATGGGTTTTGCTGGCACTGTCCGACGGTCAGTCACGTCGGCACACTCACTCGCGTGTGCCGCATCCCCGATAAACATCGACTCGACGGTCCGTAGCGAAGACTTCCATTATATGCCGACCTCCGATGGCTCGTTCACAAATGAAGCTCCTCCACGCAGTGACAGATCAAGGGAACGCTACGCACAGGAAAAGAATTGAGACCACTACACCAACTGTACAAGCGCAGCAAGGAATTAAAACTAATGTGAGATGATATACTGAATCATACTACTCGTAACTCTTCATATACGAAAAGCGTTGAAAATTGACTTATGCTTGATCACGGGCGTCTCATCGTTTGAAATTTTATCCGACATCAAACGATTCGACGAAAGAGCTAAAGATCGATGAACAAGAACCTCGACGGAGTATCTCTTGACTCATGGGAAATGGGATCCAGTCAGTTGGGAAATGGATGATCGGATTACGCGGCCTACTGTCACTCCACATTCCAAGTATTTACATTCCGAAATGTCAGCATGCTCAAGCAAATAATTGATGAACCACGATTAGTTTTAGCATCGGTGAAGTTTACAATGACCGGAGGGCATCGAAATCTATAAACCGCCATCTTTCCTCTGCCTGTCGTCAGAAGGGCCGAAAATCACCAGAACCTAGTATCCGTCTGAGCATCGGAGAGTCCGCCATGGTGGAACTCAACACCTATGTCGCTCTCCTATTCTTTATTGGCTCTACCCATATCACGGCTATCCTCGGCGACCGTGTGAAATAAGCTTCATGAACATCAATCAACATAGAAACTGTGGTCATCTACGGGGACGACAGGTTCGACTTGGGGTCCACAATTATCGCGTTCTGAGAAGCCTTAGCCCATGACCATATTTTGGGTGTTTAAATCTGGCCGCACGATTCGCATCTCGATCATGATGTTGATGATGGTTGCCCACAATACTACGCATAATCTATCCGACGCCGGAGAAATTTGGGAAACAATATCTTGATTTAATTATTTCGAAGATCTCCATTGGATTTACTGCTAAATGATGACTCTCAAGTGATGTTAAGAGAACATTTGGTCGTCTTATCCGTCACGAGTTATAACGTAGTATACGCGTTACTGCCAAATAATATGACCTTCATAAGAGAATTTTATATAACGCCGCGTCCTTCTCGGTTAATGGCTGCACGTGGAATCCCGGCAGCCGTAGCACAATAGCTCGGAAGGCATCATGTGCACGTAAATCAGAAGTAACTCGTCCATGTAATCTAAGATGATGCGGTAAAATCTATGTTGGTGAGGCCTTACAATCGATGAAATTCAATTTCATGTCTACGCATACTTTGTACTACCAGCAAAAAAAGACGTGCTCCAAAACTCTAAAGTTGCTTCCCGTTTGCAAGGTTTTGCCCTAAGAATACTCATTTCTATTTATACCATTATTTCATTTCTATTTATAACATTATGGCATTTCTATTTATAACATTATGGCATTTCTATTTATAACATTATGGCATTTCTATTTATACCATTATTTCATTTCTATTTATATTACTATGTCATTTGTATTTTTGCTCTTTGTAATCATCCCATTTCTAGTTAATCATCTTGTGGCAGCTATTAATAGGCCGCGTATATATTCTATTTACATCTCTATGACAAGAGTAAGATAAGTCGAGGCAGCAACTACTGAAGGAGGGAAAGACGTTTATCAAGAGAAAGATTCTCAGTAGATAGCGCTCTTCACGCTTAGTTCTCTGTCACAAATATAACCATCAGAAAGTCTTTTGACATCCTTCAGACAACCTTCAGGTTCCCTTGAGTAAACCCTTTAGTACCTCAATACTTTCCTCGGCACTTCCCACCGTCTCTTGAGACCTCTCTAGTACCTACCTTACTCAGTATCCTTCCCGTTACTCACACAGTGGCCCATCATCCTGACACAGTTCCATGTGTAGACTAATCTCGGAAGATGTACATCTGGACAGCTCCTATGTTCATGACAGATATTTATTTCGCATTGGTGAGTTCAGTTTCTGATGAGGTTATTGTGATAATGAATTTTGAACTTGAGTTCATGTGGGTTCAACAGACCCGATTTGGCGCCTTTCATTGCCGATCCAGGTGTCTAGCTAACTGGTACTGACACAGCAGGCAAACGTTAAATGGAGAGCTCCACATCTACTTAAGAGAATTCTGCAGTGTTCAAGTTTTCTATCGGCAAGTGCATTTACACTGTTTGTTTATTTGTTTGTTTTTAGTGGTGTTTATTCGTGCTATGTAGAGTCCAAGACTTTTATTATACTAGGGCTCCTTTCTGACCCAGGCCACACCTTCTACAATGCTCCTATCCCCTTTTACCTCGAACCTAAGATCATTGATACATTGACCCATGACGGGTAGCCATTTAGCTCAGTAATTACCCGTAGAATTAAACCACCTTTTCTACGGAACCTTCTGCTCAAAAAAATTGAAAAAGAGCAGCCATGGAAACCGGTACGCGGGAAAAAGTCTCAAAAAACCTGCAACTCCAGCCAGGCGAGGCCTAGACACCAGAGCCACACGAGGTGCGTATCCCCATCTATATCTCCCTAATATCCCATAGTCCAGCTATCCTCCTTGTACCGACACCACTAGCGCCCAGGTAGCGGTGTTCTTTCCTCGGGAGACAGTATAATGTCAGAATATCTGTAAACAGTGAGAATTCATCTTGGTAAAAAGGGCCAACTCAGTCTGATCCATCACCACCATAACGGGAGCCGGGTACGCCCCGGAAACTCATTTGGGTGACTTTTCCTCCGTGACCAAGTAATGCGTGTTTCTATTGGCTGTGAAGATAAACTCCAGGTTCGTGGGGGATACCACGTACAGGTGGAAACGCCGTCTTCGTCCCCCTTTACACTGTTTAATTGGTATGAAAACCATCATTTTCTCCAAACCCCTCTCCCACTATCCCTGGATTATTGCCTCGATGTCTCTCGTCAGTTGCCATTGTGCTAGCCAGCCGTCATCTGCTTTTCACAACGTAATTCTGACCACATCCCCCGGACTATTCATCGTAGCCCTTTCCGACCTCTTTTGTGCTCTCTGTAGTAGCTACCTCTGCCATTTACCCATCGTGGATACGCTAAGACCGTGTAGTCAACATCCTGAGATCGATATCCACGTTAGTAATGCGGGGCTGCTGATCCGGGTACTCTTCTTCAGTACGCCAAGAAATCGAGCCCGAGTTGCACGCTTCCTACAGACAAATAAATGGGTGAAGAGCTTGTTGTATTTTCTTAGTCGCGAACTACCTAGATTTTACCTTTCTGGCCATTCGCTTACAAATGACCGCGTGTGAACGCTAAACCATATCACGTGTTACACCCTTGTATCTCCTACAGAGTATCAGGGGCAGTTAGTTTTACTTGCATGCAGTACGGCAGCCCTAAATATTGTTACTAATTAAAAAATATTACTGCTATTTAGTAACAATATTTAGGCCTACAGTACTACATGCAAATAAAACTAATTGCCCCTGATACCCTGTATTTGCAGAGCGATACTAGATTGGGCCCGGCTGAGGTTCCGATAGATATCAACAGGCGGTCCCTGTAATTTATCTGGAGTCTGCCTGTTTTCGCGTCGGTGTGCACTCGACACAAGCATCACCTTCATACCTCGTCCCATATAAATTTGTATGAGGCGAGGTACAAATTATTTGCTTGTGCCGGTATAAATCCGGGCCTCATCTAGACAGTCGTCCCTCCCTAACTCGATAGTGGGTCCCGGTATAAGTGTTGAAAATATTCATTAAATTTCAACCATGTACATTTGCCATACTTACCCCTACACGCAAAATGACCTGTAAGGATAAGTGTTGCAAATATAAAAGTCCAAGTTACAATGAATATTTTCAACACTTATACCGAGACCCACTAGCGAGGTAGAGAGGGACGACTGTAATGTCAAATGATCCCTATCTACTCCACTTTCTTCAATAAAATCTACGCTTAGTAATTAAAGGCTCAGCTATATTCCAGTTCGCTAAACCCATTGCAGAATTCTGCCGTAAAAACCTTCTGCGATTAGTCATACGGCGGCCTAGCAACCGAACAAAGTGTAAATAGATTAGCAAAGTATCGTTGAACGAGTAAAATACTTCGGTAACGATTACATCTCAATAAACCTTTTTTTTTTTTTAATATTAACTTTTATTCAAGCTTGAAGGGGGATAGAAGTTATAGTACAGCAGAACCCCTCTTGACTAATAGTGGGTCCCGGTATAAATGTTGAAAAGATTCATTCTAACTTGGACTTTTATATTTGCAACACTTACTCTTACAGGTCATTATGCGAGCAGGGGTAAGTATTGCAAATATAAACGGTAAAATTTCTCTGAATCTCTTCAGTAATTATACCGGGACCCACTATTTACTAAGAGGGGTTCTACTGTGTTTGGGAATCTAAAGATATATGATAAAAAGTACAAAATGTTTTCTGTAAATACATTGCTATTGTAGGTCCGTGCAGTTCTGCTTACTAATATTCTGCCTTTGACTCTAAGGTTAATACACTTACTCCTCAACAACTTTTCGACTATTTATCATGTATATTTCATTTAAATAACCATCATATTTTTTAACCCAACAAAAGTTAGAAATACATGAAGTAGTTCATAGCTTCACTCCACATTGGTTATTGTCTTTTTTTTTTTTTAATAAATCATTTTAGCGTATGAAGCCTGAGGCTATGACGCGAATGATCATGGACAACATGTATGTTTCGCAGAATGACTCAGTTTGACGTTTGGAACACTCATACTCAGATTTCATTTGCAGATACCACTACGAGAATAACGCCTTACGACATGTACCCTCTTCCGTGAATACTCACCATAGGGAAAAGCGAGAAAACCCTGTGGTTATCTGAGCAAGCTTTCGTCAACCTACGAATCCAATATCACTGCGAGAGAAGTGGTGTGTGGGTCTTACTGGATGCGAACCAGCTTTCTCCTGTCTCGAGTGGGGCATGTGTCCGAGCTCCCAGACTCTACTTGGGAGAATGGCCCGGACAGTGTCCCACTGCACCATCCGACCCAGTCATTGCCTTGCTCACCTACATACCTAGACCTATCATGGATCACTTTCTATCACTTGGATTTCCCAACGGCAAATAAAATCAATTCCCCGTAAAACCCCCTACATTTCGATCTGAAGCAGAGGCATTTTCGTGGGTCCAGGCACAAGCTAATAATGGAGGATACGCCTTCTCCATCCTTTACCAACGCAAGAGTTGAGTTACAAATCATCTCAGACTTTGTTGTTCTAACTGCGACAAGGCGCCTAAAATTCATCAAAATCATAGCGGAGAGATGGAACTGGAAGCAAGAAAAATTGATGCCAACTCGGGATCGCAATCAAAGTCGACGACGACAAACAATGGGAAATAATCTCCAAAAATGCAAATAATAATAGTATGAAAAAGAGGAGACAATGTAGATACTCATGAGGGTTGTCATTCTCAAACATGGATACAGTACAATCTCGCTATAACAATGTGGGGCAAAACTTAACCATGGCTCCTGATTGGAGGATTCATTTGAATTGGCCAATAAGAACCCTTGGTTAAGTCTTGCCCCACATCGTCATAGCGAGATTGTACTCTACCTCTTCATGAGAGAGTTTCTCGCCCATAACAGATAAAAGTTTGAAGATAAATGTGATAATAACAAATGGACTTCACTAGCCACGAAAACACTGTAAAGAGACGATATAGATTCTACTCCAACGGAGTCTGCTTGCAATGACCACACTGGCCTAAAAGAATAACAATAACCTTAGTCACAATGACCTCCCTCCTTCCCTTCCATCTAGAAATCTCCCCCATATAGCCAATTCCGTTACTCCTTAAAATCATCATCATCGTTACAAACAGCTGCTCCAGCATGACTAGCATGTTTTGCATGTAGAACGGCATGATCAATCCCCAACGCTAAAACCCCTATCTGTAACGATAGTGTTATTTAAACCTTTTGTAACCAAACATGCCTCATACAACTGAAAAGCATCCCTTCCAACTAGAAACATGTTTCTATAACAACTCTAGGTATATCCCGGCGAGAAGTTCACGGAGACCTATACAATCCATATACAGCGTCTCAGCCTTAAAGATTGTTAGTGGCTGATATTGGTTTTGTGTGTCTGTACCTTGCAATTACCTATCTTAACATACAAAACTAACATCAGCCACTAACAGTCTTTAGGGATGAGACATAGTACAACTACAGTAGAACCTGTCCAAACCCATAGCGGGTCCCGATTTAATTACTGAAGAGATTCATGGAAATTTTACAGTTTATTTTTGCAATACTTACCCCTGCATGTAAAACAACCTGTAAGGGTAAGTGTTGCAAAACTAAGCTCCAACTACTCTACCCCCAGGGTAAGTTCTCACCAGTGGATCCAATTTGTGGGGCGAAATCGGATCCTTTAAGCCTAGTTAGCTAGCATCTTTTCTGAGATAAGGTTTTCAGACATTCTGACAGGGATTATTTGTATGGTGTTTTTGCCCGACAGAGGTTTTCACTACTGGCACTAGTTCACAAGCTTAACTCATATTGGTAACATTTTTTGAACTTTATCGATTTCAGATAAACAAGTACATGCAAAATTACTTTACATAGCAGATTTAATGTTTTGCAGGCCCGCCTCGAGCAAGAATGACTGACTCACATCTCGTGGGCATGCTTCTGATAAGCTTCTCAAGCTTGTCCGGCTTAGTCGCGTCATTCCATGCTTCTTTCACTATTCCTCGAAGTTCATCGTAGGATCGCTGCCTTCCCATTTCCAATCTCGGGTAATGGTACTGTATGTAATCTTTCATACTGTCCCATACGTGATCCATTGGATTCAGGTCGGGACAATACGGAGGCCAGTCGATCGGAGTAATGAACCTCTCCCGGAACTCTTCGATTGTTCCCGCTGCGCTGTGTGAAGGAGCATTGTCCTGCATCACAGAAACCCATAGTCTCACGCTCACCATTCCATCAATCAGCGGTACAATTCTCCGAGAGTATGATTCTGAGGTAATAGACCCCCATCCCTTCTCCCAGAAAAGGCAAGGACCTTCCTCTATCCCTGCGAAACTTCCCCAAAACATCCAGCCAAGACTCTTTCTCGCCTTTTCCACTACGCAGGTGGCATTGACTTCTTCACCCATCTTGAACTGAGAGTTAGATCGGTATTTTTTATTAGTTGAGGTACAAAGATACCAACCTTTCGCGGTACCCATTCTCTCTTATGTTGGCCGTCTATGGCCCAGGTCTCATCAGTCGAGAGAATCGCTATCCAATCTTCAACAGTCCAGTCCTTGTGGGCTTCGGCCCACTCCCGACGCTTCCTTTTAACCTCTTCAGAAAGGGGAGGCTTTTTCAGCGCCGGATGACGTCCGTAACCCCTTTTTTTTAGCTCGTTTTGAATAACCCTTTCACTCACTCCAAAATCCCGAAAGGGGCCATGGGCAAGTTCAAACCATGACATTCGACGACTTCAGAGGATGATGTTATGAAAGCCTCAATCCGGACAACGTCAGAAGAGGACAGTGTTGGGGGTCGACCTGCAGCTTTCTTGGGTTCAATGTACGGAGTACAAAGGGTGTATCTGACCTGGTTTCGAGATATGCCGAGTTGTTTTGCAATATTTGTCTAATTCATTCTCGAATCGTGCAGAGTTTTGAGCTAGACATGTTACCTCAGATATTTATTCACCATGAAATTTGGGCTTACCTGGAGACGCTGATCTCTGTTTAATCGTTTGGCGTTGTTTGTGTGAGCTGCTGGTCGTACCTGACTCATCTTTTAAAGAATAATTGGCCTATGAAATATGCTACATGTTAAGAGTAACGATTTTTTGATTCTCTTAGGTGAAAATGCTGATGATGATGATGATTCTGTAGACAGTAACAGCAATGATGTCCAATGAAGTGAGCGGGTGAGGGAGGGGGAGAAAGGGATCAAAGCAGCAGTCCAGTAAAAAGCCTGATCACTCAGGCCAACATTTTCAATTTCTTTTGGTGTGAAGACTAGCAGGGATTATGTAAGACAAGTAGGGATAATATTCATAAGCGAGGTTTCAGTGCATGCTGAAAACTTACCCTGGGAGTAGAGTACGGAGCGGTATTGTTTTATGTAATTGAATCAAACTTTGACCAGGAAATAGATGTAAATGATACTAAATACCCGAAGAGTTCATGTGTGTAGTAGATTTACCAAGATGAAAGAGTATCTGATTTAATTTTATCCTCAATGAAATCTGGTCCGTAAATTGTTTAAAAACCATGAGGTTATAAATAGGCTGTAAAATTTTGAGATGTTTTTCAACAAAGATGTACAGAAGTAATTAAGCATACATGTACTTGTACGCGCGTTTAGCATTTATTTACAATTTATAATTAGACAGTTTTTTCGTAAATGTTGTGGGGCTAATCGATAAATCCATATTTCCAGGCAAAATAGGTTTTTCAAGGAGGGGGAGTATCACGACTCTCAATCTCCACTGCATAAATCTATCTTGATTCCTCTCAGTGCAAATTTCAGATTTAGAGGCCATAAACATACCAATGGTAAGATAAATTGGATTAGCCGACATTACAATCAATCTATTTCTTGTTCGGGATTCGTAGGTTCAGATCAATCTTTTATAACAGTAGCAGGCAAACTATGATCTGACTTGGTTTAATTTTCCATAACTCGCTTGAATGTTGACTGAAAAAAGAAAGATGTTAAAGGTGTATTAGTGGGTAGAAATAAAACAAACAAATCTGTTGAAATATAAATGCAAGTCGCATTGTTGCTGTGGTTACTACATTGAGGTGAGCTGAAGCATTGATATTTACACGGCGGGGTGGATCTAGATTCAACGGGCATGGGGCTGACAAAAAAAGACATAGGGCGAACATAGAAAAGATGGAGTGGAAATTATATTTCTCCTCTATTAAGTCGATAGCCGTCCCCATTAAATTCGACTTTGACGGAAGATTATTTGTACAGTGCTACTACCCTACAGATTGTTAGTAAGCATAAACGGCAGGCATTGAAGCGGGCTTGATAATCTTTGGATTATGAGGAAATCATCATATCTCTTAGCCGAGACATTCTGGAAGCACTTTACCGCATTCGTACCTATATACCTTGCAAAATCTCTATTGATAGGAATTTTATCTTGACCAAATTACGTTAAACCTCATATTACTAAGATATTACTAAGAAAAGTTTCTCATAATATCTTATGACTAAACAGAGATACTACACACTGAAAAACATGACCAAGTCAATCGTTAAAAAATACATCAACCCGAAGTAGGATCTCTTTCTACTTCTTGAACAGCCTGAAATCTTGCAGGTATGCTGGCGACACGTCGACCGAGTTTGTCAGATGAGTTTGAGTCCCAAGCTTCTCTTATGGCTCTTGTGAGCGTCTGCTGAGATGTCTGCCCCTTACAAACTCCGAATATCGAGCTTGATTGTAATCCTTCATCGATTTCCATACAGACTTTATTGGATTCAAGTCGGGAGAAAAGGGAGTCCACACGATAGATTTCACACCAGCGGAGAGTAAAGCTTCCATGGTATTTCGTGCAAGATGGTAGGGAGCACCGTCTTGCATCAGTAAAATTGATGGATTAGCTTTTCGTGCCGATGTTATACTTGGCAAAATGCAATGGCAGTAGGCCTCCGAAATTAATTTCCCCCAACTTTTTTCCAAAATTAGATCACTATTTGTTATAATTTCCTAGTTTGTTAACATGGTTGATGCTTGTATACACTCGCTTAGCACGAGCTAAGCGGGTGCCAAACTCTATTTACCCATTAGGGGTTTGGGGATATCTTTAGATCATGGAAGAGACTGGAATATCACAGAACAGCATAGAACAACACTAGATCAATTGAAGTGAGAGTGTTGTATCTATGGTGGTGGTATGAACATAGAATGGTAGAAGATGACTAGGAGTTCTGGAGAGATGTATAAAAGGAGGTGATAGACCTTTGCATGATTATAATCAAGTTCCTTTTATATAAGTAATCAATAGAGATAATTGACTGAGATACCTCTCCATTATACTCATCCATCTCTTCTTAATCATTACTCTCCAAGGTACCTATCACTCTGATTCCTTTCGTAACCTCGTTATTATAACACTATTTCTTAGTTCCATGGAACGATCCTCAAAACATCCAGCCATTTCTTGGAACAAATCTAGAAGATAAGCATATCTCGTCATACTCCTCACTAGTCTAGACTTCGTGGAATACCCCGATTGTCAATGAACGAACTGACCTTTCTGGTGACCCGCAAACATGTGTGCTGACCGCCGGTAATCCAAGATTCGTCGTTCCAGAGCACTGGATTTCACTGCTTAATGGTCAAACTTAAATCGGACCGAGTGAAAAGTAACTGTGGCCTTTTTTTTCTTCACTAGGCGGAGGCTTACTCTGGGAGACACAACGCTTATATCCCCTTCTTTCTAGAGTATTCCGAATTGCTCTCACCGATATTCCAGTGAGTGTTAAGGGCTGCGCCCTACATGTATGACTGGTCTGGTGACTAAGCCCAGTCTGCCCTAATCAAGGAATAACTATACGCCGTTAAATATTTATAGTTATATAGTGCTGGTCTTGGTTATGCTTTATGCACAAGGTTGCAGGGTTATGCAGACAGCCCACGCTAAGGAAAGGGGTTGCGCTTAGTCCTTCGGTTGGGAGTTAGAAATAGCCAGAGGGACTAGGTGAGGAGTGTACGAGTGCAGGTATACGAGCAGGTGTACGAATTCTTGTATACGGGTGTATGGGTACGAGTTCATGTGCATGACTTCATGTAGACGAGTTTGGCATATCAAGGAGTTGGTGATAGAGGAGGGATAAAATAGCCAATTCCCCCGTACAATTGTATCTACACAGATAGAATATATACAGTTTGTGGCACTCGCCTGTCGTGCAGTGACCGACGCCAGTTACCCTTCACAGTGAGAAATCTACGCCGTTACAAGTTCCAAGCAGATCGTAAACCGACCGATTCAGAGATTGCAAACAAATTGTTCAAGCTCATCAGCTTAAACCCCACTCAGGACTGGATTGCGACCCGTTTATCCCGATTAAGATTCCGGCGACGAGGTCTCTTCGAAGATTGGTGGGTGTGAGAATTCATTTCGATTTTTCAGTCACAGGCTCTGGTCTGGAGTTAGAAGTGGGAAATATAAAGGTTAGGAGTTCGTGGCTGCAAAGATTGGGAGGTAAAATTTAAATTGATTTCGAGAATATGACCGTCAACTCATGAGACGGTTTCAATGTGCACCAAGTGTGTGGTTTAGACTGAATCCGCTAGCCCTTTTTGGAAGGATGAGCGGGAAAATACAAGGATAAGGCCTGTAATTTCATGATTAAAGGTTTAACAATCATCAGAGTTGAGACACTGTACATTATACACCAAAAGTATTCTTGATAATAGGTGCCTCAGATGGTACGCCGGCCTCACCAGCCATAAGATTCGCGACAAATCTCTGGGTATTCGGATAACCTAGAAGTCGACTCCCGCCTGCTCGCTCCTTTCTTTGGTCCTTCACAGGCCATGTTCGATGAGTTTCTTAAGTTAGAACCTGAATGGCAATGCCGATTTCGTCTCCTCACTTCTGGCAAAGTGAAGTTGAAATCCACTGGGTCACAACTCACTCATCTATCTCTCGGAACGTGGCTACGGACAGGATTACGGACAGGGCAGCGAATAAAACTTGCCGGCTCCCCCTTGCGTTAGAATCTCCTAATACCGAATCAAAACGCTGGGCCGAGTCACTTGTACCATAAGCATCATGTAGGCTCTGGAGATGCCTCCTCCCTCAATCAGAGACTTATCATCAATCAGTGATCAACACAGCGCCCAGCAACCCAAAGGAACTACGCCACCCTCATGATACACCAGGACAAAATTTTGCTTCAAGATTTGGTCATGGAAACTTTCCGGTCTGCCATGAACGTTTCTCACATCAGGATGCCAATCTTTGCTGTAGCTGCGGGCATCGCAAAGCTCCGGTACACTTCTTTCTCTGACATACAATCAAGCGGCGAGCCAGGCGCACACACAGACTACGTTCTAAACTACTTCCTTACCTCCTCGGCACTCATGATGGAGGCCTTGTGCTAAACCGTTGGCTAAGACAAACCTGTTTCGATTCGGACATATGTACCTGCGATTCCTTGCCCGACTAACGTGACTGCATCAACGTCTTTTTACCTATAATAAAAGTCCTCGATTCATAGTTTGAGACACCCAAAAATGCATCAGAGGGGGTCATGGTGTTGGGTGTCGGGACCGGCGCGCGGAGGATGCGGATGTCGCGACCAATCTGTTTTCATTCGAATTCAGGATTTTTTCCGCGTGGAGTAGCTTTGGGAAGGCGCTTTCTTACACCTGTAAACTTGTAGACGTTATTGACGCCCTGTGTGAAAGGCTATCACCGAAACACGTACAAAAAGGCTTGGTGGCTTAATACTGTCTATTTTCTACTTAAGGTCGGAAGGCTTTAGGTGGATATTCAATATGTTTATGTACATATCCTTAGGAGCATCACTATAGCAACCAATAGGTCGCCCTAATCTTCCAGACCCTTGTTAGCTTAGTGGCAGGCACAGCCTGTAACATTATCTTCCTTCCATTTTTTTTTCTTTTCTTTTTTGTTTTTAAATTTATTTAGTTTTGATCTTTTTTCCCGAGCGGCCCGTTCTTGCTCCGACATTTTCTCCAACGTTATCTCCCGTACCAAACTTAGCCTCGAAGATATCCAAGGCCTCGGTCTCTTCCAAACTAGCTCGAGGCTCCCAATTTGGCTCTTCAATCTGCTCCCATTTAACTAGGACTTCCCTGCGAAAACCTCGACCTCGAGGACGTTTTTCTGCTCTCAGAATCTTTTCAACGACTTGTTCAGGTTCTCCTTCAGCGTTTATTATGGGAGGTGGCTGTCTGTCTGTAGATATTTGAGAAGGCAGAGGGTTTTGAGGATCCCTTTTCAAGAGTTCGACATGGAATCTAGGGTAGATATTGGAGGGAACGTCAAGCTCCACGACGTGGGGAGAGATTATTTTTGTTATACGATATTTTGCGTTTAGCCAAGATAATTTCTTCGATAGCTGTGGCGTCTGTACATTTTTCAAGTTAAGCCAAACAAGATCGCCCACTATATATCGTTCCTGTGGCTGTCTCTTCTTATTTGAATTTGATTCCATACGTTGCTGGGTTGCTGCCATAGCCGCTTGTGCATATTCCTGTGCTTCTGTGAGACGTTTGACAAATTCGCGAGCTCGTTTAGTTTGGCTGGAGGCTTTTATGCTGGAGGAGGATACTTGATCGATGGGTTCTGCATGATAGCCGTGGGTTATAAAG